>OAMR01000242.1:615666-634665 GCA_900205405.1 Echinochloa crus-galli | reverse complement strand
ATTATCCAAAAATTTATTAATTAGACTCAAAATATTCGTCTCGTAGAGTACAACAAAACTGTGTAATTAGTTTTTTATTTCATCTACATTTAGTACTCCATACATGTTATGACATTTTGATGTGATGGGAATCTTTATTTTTCATAGTGAACTTGGGAGTTGCTTTTTGAAAACTTTTGGAAACTAAACACGGCCTATATTTGTTGCAGTCATGAAGTAGAAGTATGACTACACTCTACTTCTACGGCCTATACAATGCTAGGGAACAGTACGAGCATTCTCGACTGTAGCATACTAGCATCGCCGATGGCACAGGCCGAAAGGCGCCTAGCGTGGTCCTCAGATTCAATTTGTGAACTAGTCGGTTTATTGGCCTAGGATTTGATCCCGTCTGCCTTTTAATCTGAATATATGTATGTTTCATGGACTAGTTGACTAATTTTTAGTTACTCACTCTGTTCTAAAATAGAGGTCGTTTGACTTTTTCACCACAAGTTTGACCGTTCGTCTTATTTAAAAAAATTATAAAAATATAGTCAAATTTAAAATATTTTTTAAAGATTTTATATTAATAAAGCAAACCACCATAAAAATATGATAATTTGCACAATACTTTCCGTTTCAATTACTTAAAGTTTAGTCCATAGATTCAAATGAAACCTTGTTTATGTTCATATATCTCGTCTATTGACCCTTGGCATTAATCATAAATTCTCCGGCGGACGTTTGCTACTGCTACTAGGAGTCGTGTAGGCAATCATGCCATGCTCGCCCTGTTCGTTTGGCTGGTGGCTGGTGGCTGGCGCTGGTTTTTACTGAGAGAAAAACACTGCTGGCTGGTTGGTGGCTGGTGGCTGGCGCTGGTTTTCGCTGAGAGAAAAACACTGTTGGCTCGCTGGAAATAATCCAAACGAACTGGCGGCTACATAAAGTATGGCACGATGAGTTAGCGGCCGTACGAGACGAGTACGGGAGATGACCAAAATGCCCCACGCGTTGTCGCGGTGCGCCCATACAACATAATACAGCTGAACCATTTAAATCTCCAATATATCCCTGGTTTGATTAAGCAATTATTCGGATATAGATACTTCAAAGGAGTCATCCGGTTATGCTGTCCGTTGTCTTCACATGAGAAAAGGCACATAGCTAAAAGAGTAAACAATAATACTCAAAAGTAGAAATTCCATGATGAGGCTGGAGTATGCAAAATGGCAAAATATCTAGTTTGTCTGCCATGCACCCATTGAGCTTCAGCTGTGGCCAACTAACTGGCCATTCACTTCATCGCCTGTACAAAATATTCCTGGCCTCCCTGAAGCTGTCCAAGTGTCCAGGTGTCCTCACTCATCCCCTCTCAGTTTTCATACTTGACGCATGTACATTCCACCACCGTTGTCCAATGCTATTTTTGAGTCCCGTTCCGTGCACTGCACACGTATCTATCGCGGGCTCGCGGCTCGGCGGCACCACACATTCCGACGACGCCACACATACAGTCTGCTAAGAGCACGTACGTACCCTAGCTAATTAACTTACAGTATTACCTGCGCTAATCCACTGCGCGCGTGACAGTGGCAGATCAATTATCTAGACAGCAGCCACGTTACCTATGAGCTAATCTGACTGTAATGGTGTCAAATAAGTGACACTATTATCGGCGATAAATACGAGTGCACCGAGCCTCAGAGTGGGAGTCAACGGTGGCGGATCGAGTCAATTGTTGGAAATTTGTGTGTCCGAGTCAATTTGGCAATGAAGCTTTGTGTTACTCTCACGTTGCCCATAGGTGTTTTCCATTTGCAACGAGTAACTCCAGCAATAACTCCCAAATAAGACCGTACAGTATGTCTCCAACTCCATCAATAGCTCCATGAATAAAGGGCTCTTCAGAGACCCGTAGAATAAACGGTGGACGGGTAAATTTGCAGGCCTTCTTAAAATAGTGGGGGCAAATAGAGAGTCTACTGGAGTGTAACTTTTTTTTTAGCCCTCTGAACCTGAGAAAAAAAATTGTTTAGAGAGTCTGCTGGAGTTGCTCTTATAAAAACACGATGAAAACTCTACTAATGAGCCGTATCAAGCCGAGTCTAAGAGGATTTTGCCACACTTTTTTTAGTCATTGACGCGCATGGGACCAAATTTGCTAGGAAGAATATGTAGGTCAAACTGGTCTAATAACCAGACGCATGCTATAGTGGTACTCTTGAGAGGTATGGATATGCAGGAGAACAATGTGTGCCGACTTATTATTCTGCATGAATCTCACCCTTTTTTAAAATCTTGAACTCTTTATGCTGAATACCAAAGAGCCCACAAGCATACGAAATGCTTGGCAGAAGATACCATTGGATGATAACCAGCATTGATGCTCCATGTCCGACGGCGACAACTTTCAGCCTTTCACACGATCATGCATTGTCCTCGCAGAAAAGGTATAGAACTGTTATATCCTCTTCAGTTGCATTATATTATCTGCAGACAATGGAAGTAGTCCACTGGTGGTGGGATAATAGAAAGCATTATCTGCACCACGAGAGGTAGAGTAATTTACTACTATATATGCTGATTGGAAAGCTTATGTCGTGAAAGGAGCCGACAAATCACTGTGCTGACAAAAAGTTTGGCCACTACGGCACTACATAACTGTGGGGCTCATATATTGCAAATATATTAGAATACAAGCAATATACTATGATATTAGGTGAGTGCCCTTTTTCCAAAATGGTTGGCGTTATTATTATTCTTCACATTTTTTTTACCAAGTGGCTAATAATTTTCTAGTCTAATTTTAATATTTTAAGGAAAGAGAACAAATTTGTAACTAAGAATCTCTACCAGTGTTTCCTAACAAAAGAATGCTGGTCACTTAATAAATATCTATTGGGGATTGCCTAATTTGGCCAAAAAACATTAGCTAAGAAAATTATAAGAAGGCTCTCACGGGATAATGGTTTATAACAAATTATAAGAGAGCTTAGAGGGATGGCCGGAGAGGCGGCCAAACCGGTGGTAGTGGCGGATCGAGGGCGACGATAGTGCCGGCGGCCGGGGCTGCGGGGGATAACCGGTAGACGGTGTCGGGATGGGGGCATCACGTTGATGCCCCGCCTAAGCCAGGTTAGCACAGTGAAGGTCGGTGGTGGCGGAGCCACCGAAGACGAAGGAGGAGGATGGGGCGGGGGTGCTTACTAGAGACGAAGGTGGCGACAAGGTCAGAGCGCACGATGAAGACGACGATGACGTTCGGGCGCACCTTGTCAGAGACGGCGAGGATGATGATGGCAAGTGGAGTCTTGTCACATTCTAGAGGATGGAGAGGAGAAAGGGGCGAGGGAAGGGGAAGGGTGGGAGCTAGGCGGTCATCGTCGGCGCTAGAGGCGGCACTGGCAAACCGGAGGGCGAGTAGTTTTTTTTTTCTTTTTACGAACGAGTGGATAAGGGTAGACGGAGGCTTTTGTCGGGTCCTTATGGAGAGAGGGCTCTCCCGCTAGTTGCTTCCTTTTGTATAAACATTGATTGCCGATAGCTAGCTCTAAAAAGTAAAAACAATTAGTTATGAAGAACAAAAAAATATTTTGGCAGGTTTATTTTACAAAAAAGTACTTTAGTAAGCTCAATTTTTATTACAACTATATTCTAATGCGAAATATGACTTGGATAGAAAGAGCCAACAATTTGAAACATATTTACCGACCTAATTTTGAACGAGGAAGGCACTAAAGTATGAGCCAAAAAAAGAGCTTGGTTCTGACCTATGAGGATGCAGCTCTTTTACGTCCATCAGAGACCGCACTTTCGTGCATAATATGTTTCCAAATTCCGACTACATTCCATGTGAGCATCGTCAAATCAACACAACTGTCTTCCCCAGCCCGTGGATCACGTTCCAACTCCTTTAGATCGAGGCAGGTGTCGAAAGCATGTAATCTCAACCGGTGTATTTTTGGCAAATTCTTAATAAAAACAAAAACACAATTTGGATTCCACCAGCCAAATGGATCAAGATGTCACAAGATGGATGGGATCACAGAGTAATACCCCCATCTGTTCTAAAACCGTTTTAGTCTTGTCATAAATACACCAATTTTTTTTATTTTGACTAAATTTACGGAAAAAATACACCAACATCTACAATATTAAATTTATGTTATTAAATACATCTGAAAAATGCGTTGACATCATATGTATTTGGTATTTATAGATTTAAAAAAAAACCAGAACGACCAATATTTTTGAACGGTAAAGGGAGGCTAGTCGGTCGACCATCGTTTAGGGTTTAACGGGTTTAAACGGCTATTGAAACGAGTTTTAAACGGATTAAATGGATTTAAACGGGTTTAAACGGCCTAAACGGCCGCCTACCGTCTAGCGTTTAAACCCGTCTAAACGGCCGTTTAGAACCGTTTAGGAAAACACTGGGGGGTGTTCCAGCATGTCAATGCTTCTCGCAGACTCTGAGAAGACAAGCATTTCAGCCTTTTTCCAGCATCCATCGCCACGCTACTTTAGGCCTGTTCAGCTGGCTAGTGGCTGGTGCTGGTTTTTGCTGATAGAAAAACACTGCTGACTGGTTGGTGGCTAGTGCTGTTTTTTGATAAGAGAAAAATACTACAATGACTGATAATCCAAGCGAACAGGGCGTTTGCATAGCGCTAAATCAGCCGAGAAGTGATCAACAGAAGATCATAATGACGACAAGACCTACACATAGCAACTCACAATGGGTGTGTTTAGTTCCAAAAGTGTTTAGTTCCAAAAAAAAAGGAATCGGAAAATTTGATGAAAAATGTCACATTAAACATTGTAGCGCACCGTAGCACTTTTCGTTTGTTTGTGGTAATCATTGTCCTACCATGACCTAACTAGGCTCAAAAGATTCGTCTCGTCGTGTACATCAAAACCATGCACTTAGTTTTTTTATTTGTCGTCGTTGTACATCAAAACTATGTAACTAGTTTTTTTATTTACCCACGTTTAGTGCTCCATGCATGAGGAGAGAGATTTGATGTGATAGGTGAATAGTGAAGTTTGGAGAGAGAATTTTGGGAAGTTGGTGAGAACTAAACACACCCAATATAAACATTTCTCGATTTCTGCGCATCACGTTTGACCGTTCGTCATATTCAAAAAATTTATAACAATATTATTTATTTTGTTATTACATGTTTTACCATCATATATTTTAAATATATCATAATGATTTTTATATTTTTATAAATTTTTTGAATAAAACGAACAGTCAAACATTAATAGAAAAGGTCAACGAATGCTTATATTGTGGGATCGAGCGAGTATGTCCGAGTATATCCGCTATTCGGCTTTCCAATCAGTCACACTCAGCATGCCATCTCCTCAGATGACAACAGCTGAACAACTTGTTCGTGGGAGTGTGGTCTAGATCCAGTGAATGACGATGCTGCCAAATGCAAAAGCTTTCTAGGAAGTATTGAGTTGAACCTTCCTTTTTGTAGCATTATCTAGGGGCTGCTTAGTTGAAGCCCAGGAGAAATCTGTCTGTGTGTGTGCGCGTAGACGGCTGGACGGCTAATCCTGAGAGCCCAGAGCTGGGCTCTCGCTATCGCTAGTTTCAACGTGGGTCCACCCCTGCCAGGCACCTCCATCAGACCAGCTCTAGAAATCGGTCGCCACGCACAGGCTGACAGGCAAGAGAATCCAATAAAAAAGAAAGACAGGCAAGAGACAGAAACGTGATATAGATTGCAGATATTTCGTTTTTCTCTTTCACGTTTATATGGGACTGACTCACAGGGAGACAAAACGCTTATATCAAGTCTCCCAACCAAACATGCGCCACGTTTCTGCAATATTGTTGCGGTGATTTTATTAAGCACTGAAGAACCAGAGAGTCATAGCAACATTGTTGCGTGATATTATTTGTCCAGAAAAGATATATTAATTTTCTCCTTGACGTCACAGATTTTGTCAAATATTTCTTGATTTTTTTGAAAAAGTAAGATTTATTAATTTTAAAGATATTATATTAAGATAATACAACCAAACCTTAAAATCTCCCAACCTTTGCCAAGTTTGCACACAGACTCACAAAAAACATAAATAAACGAGTAAAATATGCACTCTAATGACTATCATCTGAAGACTAGATCAACCTCCATGTGTTCGGGTAAAATAACTCTTTGGCCACTTGCACCAAGCACGAGATGCTGCTACAACCATATCCTGTGTAGCAACCTTCTGAAGGATAACCAATGAAATAAAAGTGGCGTGAAATTAAAAAGATGACTTGCAAAAAGGAGTTATACTTGTTTTTAAAAACCACTGCATTCCTACAGAATCATAGATACCAACAAGTAGTCGTTGCTCCGAACAACAACAAAGGTCTTAAATCATTTTCAATCCTGGTTAGACGTGTACCAAATATATTTGCCACACTATAAGTCTGCGAAAGACCAAAAGTCACACAAATAATTGTCAACCATATGAGCAAACCGGCATTATTCAAAAAAATGTTGAATATTCTCATCCTTGTGATAGAAGCAACGCTGTTTACTTCCCTACCAGTTGTGTTTGACAAATTGCCTTTTGTTAAGATAACATCATTATAAATATATCATATGAAAAAATTAATCATTAGCGGGACCTTTAGTATCCATGGTTGTTTAGTGATGTTGGGGACTTTGTTGTGGATCAAAACTATATAGTGGGATTTTACTAAGAACTCTCCAGATGTAGGTCCTAGGGAAAATCATCTACATCCTGGCTTGAAACAGTATTAACTATTCTAGGAAGTAGATTGTTCCACATTACTAACTTGTTTCTAATAAGATTGCATTACCATGAGATATTAGATGGGTGATTTTCCAACACCTTGGCCACCATGGTATCTTATTTTCGGCAGTCTTAAACAAAGACATCCATAAAAGAGTTACTCAAATAGCTACATCGTGTAGCAATAGCACAAATTTGAAGTAATAATAATACTTCCTCTGTGTTTTAAATCATTTTTTTTAAGAAATCATGAAACACTTTTCAATGCCAAGTCTTTGCGTGATTCATTGTACTGTAACGATTAACGAGGACACGCCGGACTAGAACTTTAGGCCACGCACCGTACGGGATCAGTACCAAGAGGAGTAGTGGGTCCCACCATCAACCTCACACTTGACACTGGGCCCACACGCCACGCACCGTACAGTTTTTTTTTTTGGTTGCGAAAGAGTACTCGATGAGATATATCTTATAGAAGAATGCATGCCGACACTTATCATCCATGAATCTTACCTTTCTATCGCAAACACTTTATGCTGATGTAGTGATGTGCTGACTGCTGACTACCAAAGAGCCCACAAGCATACATGAAAAAGCATGGCAAAAGATACCATTGGTGACTTGGTGTCAACCAGACAACCACCATTGGTGCCGGCGGTGATAACTTTCACGATCATGTCCTTGCCTAAAAGGTAGAAGTAGAACAATTATATCCTCTTGTATTGCATATTAATTATCTACAGACAACCGAAGTAGTTTACTTACTGGTGGGATAACTGAAAGCATTATCTGCACCTTGAGAGATAATTTACAATTAGGATGATGATAGCAGGAACCAGGAAGCTTATGTCATGAAAGGAGACGACAGATTACTATGTTGACACGAAGTTTGTCCACCACAGCATAAGGGCTTGTAATTAATGCAAAATAATGCAAAGTTTGATCGGCCATGCTTGCCACTGCAAGTCCTTCGATTGCAAATCATTATGTAAATATTCAGTGCAAACCATCTCTTCGGTGGAAACGTGAAAACCCCTCTAAAAACCATGCTTACATGCATATCTAAAAACCGATTAGCAAGGTGGAGTATTTTGTGTCTTCCACGAGATCAAGGAGGACTAGGAATACAAAACCTAGAACTTAAGAACATAGCCTTGCTCAGCAAGTGGCTGTATCGTCCACTTACAACGGATGGTACTTGGCAACAGATCCTCCGCAACAAATACCTAGGGACCAAGCCATTGGTTCAGGTCCAATGGAAAAGCGGGGACTCACACTTTTGGGCTGGGCTTATGAAGGTTAAAAATGAATTTTTAAAGTTTGGCACCTTCAATATTAAGGATGGGTCCCAGATAAGATTCTGGGAAGATAAATGGCTAGGCAACAGACCTCTTCGAGACCAATATCCCCAACTTTATAATATTGTTAGAAAGAAACAGGATACGGTGGCAGAAGTGCTTAGCACAATGATTCCCAATATATCCTGGCGGAGAGACCTAATTGGACCTAAATTGATCATGTGGAATAATTTAGCAGCAAGGTTAGCAAACATAAACCTAACGAATGAAAGCGATGAATTTAAGTGGAGCTTGGACCCGACAGGTGTTTTCACATTATCTGGCCCTGATATATCAGAATGTACCAATACAAATAGAAAACTATGGAAATCGAAGCTTCCACTAAAGGTTAAAATCTTTCTATGGTTTTTAAAGAGAGGAGTTATTCTCACTAAGGACAATCTGGCCAAACGGAATTGGAATGGTAGTAAACAATGTGTTTTATGTCACGAGAATGAGTCAATTCAGCACTTTTTTATTGAGTGCAGATTCACAAGTATGGTATGGGCTTCTGTCTATGCGGCTTGGAGTTTACCTAAACCATCTAGTGTGTCTAATATGTTTAATGGTTGGCTGAATTTAATCCCACAACGATTAAAACCCCTGATTTTTTTAGGCGCGGCAGCCTTATGTTGGGCGGTTTGGCGCTGCAGAAATAATGTGGTTTTTGATAACAAAGTTCCAAATTTTTTGCAGGTTATCTTCATAACGTCGCACTGGCTCCGCGAATGACTCCGCGAATGGTCTATTCTACAACGGCCTACATTGCGGGACAGTCTTGTAGCGGCGTCGCGGTACTTGGTCCAAGTGGCCAAGGATATTTTTGCCCGGGCATTTGGATGGCGGTCTAGTCTTAGGATTGACGGCTATTAGAGTCTGGAGTTGGCATTTAAACTTTTTGTTTTGGCTGTGTGTCACTAGACAGAGGCCGGGAGCTTTTCAGGCAGATGTATCACCTCGATGTATCTAACTGAAAATTTTAATAAAGTATCCCTTTTCAAAAAAAAATATCTATTAGAATTTGAAATGTCAGGAATTTTGTCTTCTAGTGCACGTGCAACTGAAATTTGTTATTTTTATAGTAATTTTTTAAGATTTATTTTGCATCTGAACTTTTGCAACATGTTACATCTATGGATAAACTATGAACTTGCATTCTTTCATGATTTTTTAAAACTTCTAAGTATGGTTTTTAGAGGGGTTTCACGTTTGAGTACTCTTCACGTTTCCACTGAAGAGGCGGTTTGCACCGAATATTTATCCTATCTATAATTCCTGCAATATATTTTTAAAAACTTTCTACAGATACGAAATTTTGGGACTTGGGTGTTCAGGGAAGATTATTTTATTCCCGTTTTTTTTCACAGGAATTTAGGAGACAAAGTGCATGGAAGACTTTCTGAATGTACATTAGGTAGTTCTTTTCCAGAGGGTACATTTAGCTAGACAGTATCTTTCTCAAGTGTTAGTAAATGTGTTTGGATATATGCTTTTTAGACAAGAAAAACTCCGTTCTCCCATGGAAATAAGAAACCGATTTCGCACAATCGCCTGAATAGACAGACTAATGAGAGCAGTGAGCGCTATGTAAATTCGTTATGTGCGAGCATTTCCAGTGGATTGGATGAGCTACTAAAGAACAATTGAACGAAGTAGAAAAGGGTGTTCCTCGTTGCAGCAGTGTGGTGTCGCGCTGCCAAATTCCCGTCTATTAGAAAGTGCAAAGTAGTATCGAACAATACTAAAGTAAAAAAATGTCCATGATGTCCGGCTCCGGCCCTGATACATAATCCCTAGAAAGAGACTCCGGAAGCAATATCTAGTGCTATTTTGAACGTTTAAGCTTCAAGAGAAAGAAGATAAACTGAGGCGAAAATGATGAAATGTTATCAAATACACACGCACCCACCTCATATTGCCAATAAAGATCGACTAATATTTTGAAAAAGATTGGTAGTCTGGCAGTCCAACTCAAACATGTCAATTCTTATTGTAAATCAATGTAGAATCCAAAACATAGCCAGTTCAACATTTTTTCTTTCAGAGTACATCGCCACTTAATGAAGCGGTAAATCAAGCAGCTGAGCAGTGTTCAACGAAAGATAAAGACAGCAACCTATACAGGGCCATTTTTTTTTGTCACTTGAACAGTTCGGCAAGCATTGCTAGCAGAGCAAATAGGCGAGCAAAAGCAGGAACGGAACTCGTAGGAATCTCTGGAGGACACGGGCACTTGTCAGGACAATTGCAATAAAGCAGCGCACTTGCTATAAGTTGCTATGCCATCCATGCAGGAAGGTAGCAGCCACCCGGCGCCGGCACCGGATGCTGATTCATGTCCATGGTATGGAATCTGCACAAACGAAAGTGCAGGATTCAGGACAGTGTTCAGAAAGACTAACTTGTTCAAAAAAACAGACAATAAAGAGGGGGAAATACAAATACGTTGGCTGCAGAGACGGGTTGCTCTCCAGGGCCTGGAAGAAGTGCTCTGGCTGTGGAGGGCCATCCGATAGCATGGCGTCACCGCTGCCGTCCTGCTGCCACGGCAGCTGCGGCTGCGGGGGAGGAGCCATCTCTGCCTCAACCTCGACCAGCTGAAATAAGAGCGATCCTAAATGAGACAATCTGGCAAAGAGGCAACAGAGAGGAAGAAAGGTTGCCTCTGCAGGGAGAATGCAGTTTGAACGAACTGCATGTTCACTTTGTTCAGGGCATTATCATCAGTGCCAATGCAGGCAGAGCTAGATGAAGGGGCCGAGGTCCCATTTTATATATGCTATTCCTGACACCAAGGGAGCCTACCGACCTACCAACTCGTGCGTCGGCTTTCCAACCACTCGCACTCAACATCTCCTCAGAACAAGTTCTTCGAAGTGGGAGTGGTCCAGTGAATCTTGCGGTCCCAAGCTACAAATGCAGAGCTTTCTAGGGATAGGGAGGTTTACATTTGCACTGTCGCTTACCTTCCTTTTCAGGACCTTGTTGGCATCTTGCAGTATGTGTTCCTGCAAGAGATGAGGGCCAAATGTTCAGCCATATATGGGATGATTGGATTTTCAGTACTGAAGCAGAGCCACTCACAGTCCAGGAACATGATATGAATGTGGAGATGTACATGGCGAGCAAAGAGCACTCACCTTTCTCTTCAAGTCGCAGAGTTCATCAAGTAGCACCTGGGTCTGCCAAATGCAGATAAAGGCATGAATAGAAGAGTTACATAAATAGCCACTTGTTGCACCATTCAAAGTTTACACAAAGTAATATACAAATTAAAAGAACAAAAAAAAAATCCTTGTGACCACTAAAAAATAACCATAGTGGTGAATTCAAGTGGTGTTGAGACTCCGAAATCGAAGTTAGTATTCCACTAAGTATGTCTTGCAATGTATACAGCCTCAACCTTGTTAATACATCATTAAAAACTACAAGGCAAGTAGCACACTGATCAACATCTCCACCCTTTTGTTTTCTCAAGTGAGATTCATCTATTAATAAATCGAATGGATAATCAATGCATGGGTTGCTTCAGATATAAGGTAAGAAAGCCATGGCATGAATTTCAAAAGGCATGTCTAACAGAATTTTATTTCATACAAACATAATGGACATAATTATCCTGAATGCCTTTGTACTTATTTTACCTTTCTTGATCTTATTTGCTTCAAGGTCTTGTCTACTTGACTCTCAAGCTGGTCAAGTTCACTTGTGCTAAGTGGAGCCAGATCTTCACCCAGAAGATTCCTGCATTGCATTCACCATAACTTTCTTTACCAAAATAATGGCAAATATCTGAGTTGAATAGTAAAAAGGAAGAACAAGAATGAACATATATGGAAATATCACCTTTGTGAGTGTTGTAAAACCTCAACTCTTGTCTTCAACTTCAAATATTCTTGATAGTTGTTCTGCATTTTTGAGAAATGAGATATTGGACCAAGCAGTCCCAAAACTCTATATTAGTCAATAGCTATTGACTATCTAGAAGAAATAATAAAAATGCATATTATTTAAAATTCCATCTAGTTTATTTTTAACTAATCTAGCCAAAGAATTGGTTTCCAACGCACTTTCTTCACACCACCACACTTTCTTAACACCACCTATATGATAGAAAAAATCTGAGCAATTTAATAGTTTGCGATACGTATTTTTGATGGTAAAATATTTTAAAGTGGTCAGAGTTATCAAATATATTACCTTAATGATAAGAATTATATATTATGAAAGTACTTTTCATAATGAATCTAGTTACCCTTAGCTTATGTCGTTAATCTATATGCAGTTTTAAATATTCGTAGTCAAAGGGACTTATGTCTCTAATCGGAGGGGTTCTACTACCATATATGCTCTTGGTTACATGCATACAGTAAAATTGCTCTACATAGAAATGTATCGTAGTACTGGTACCTTATAAGAAAAACAAGTACAAGTATGACTGTATGAGCATAACATCGTGCAAGAATGGGGATTATGGGCAGCACACCATCTATGTTAAGTTTGATAAAATTCTTTTGGAGGTCGATTGATAGGATAGAGTAAAATTTCTTCGTGCTTAAATATAGCTGCTCCAAATATAACAAATTTCTTCCTGATTATATGCAGCCGTTCCAAATTAAACAGACTGTTATTGGCTATGCATTTAGTGGATGCTTTCGTTGAATTTCTAACTAATAGCCAAGACGTCCGCAATGAAATTTATTAGCCTAACATTTTCATGAATATTCTTATAGTGAGCTAGAGCACACGCTCAAGCACAAATTATTACTACCTTCCACAACATGGAATTAAGCGCTCAGGCAATGCTCATTTTGCGTGGCTGCATGCATGCTCTCAGAGGCACTACACCTTATTTTAGTATTTGGAATATAGCTTCTTTTATTAAAAAAGCTCATTATCCTGGATGGCCTATGACAATATCTAATTGCTGTTTACTTCGGTTATGTTGCATGCAGGTATTGCAGTTTGTTACTATTTTTCCATATCCTTTTTGTTGTAAGGACTGAGGACATTATTATTGTTCTATTACTGCCAACCTAGCAAATTCAAATTACACAGATTTGGCATCAGTAGTACTCATTAATGTTCAAAAGTTGGAATCAGCGTGGATTGTCCAACTGTTTAGAGCTTAGAGAAATTGATATGACTTTGTTGTGGAGGTTAGGCTCTATCCTACATAAGTCTCAGTAAGATATACAGTTATATATCATAAGTGCACTACTCCCCTTATATACCAACATGATAGCAGGAATGCAGTACGTTTTCTACTGCAACCTGATTTTACCTGCTGTCCTCCTAAGGATTGGAACAAAACGTGGATAGCTAAAACCAGTAACTGTACAACTGAACTAACTTAAGACTAGTAATTTTTTCAGTTGTACTTGTTTTATGTTGACACTATTTTCATAAGAAAATCTTCATAATTTTTAAATAAAAATGTGAAATGTGCAAGTTGGTAATCAAGTGGAATTTCACAACATATGAACCAACCAGAAACAAATAATCAGCAACAATTGACTACATTTGTTGGAAAAAAAATGTTAACTCAATAGTATGTATTTGAAACTTGTAAAATGTCAGCAAAAGAGGGTTGTTTTGAGAGATGATATAAAAATAGCATAGTCTACAATAAAATCTTGCAATACTAGTAAAATGAACAGTTCTCGCACCTGCATCTCATCACTAGATGGCACTGCAGCATCAGCTGAAGCATAGATGTACCTCTGGTATCTCTCTAAAGTCTTGAGCAGACTGTCAAAGGAAAACATGAGGAATAGGTGATACAGCCATATATATATTTATATATATAGAGAGAGAAACATAAATATATATGAAATCATAAAGTGACCTAGAACCATGATAGCTATAGCTGCTCCTAGAGCAATGGGAAAACATTATTTTACTGTTCATTATGCCTTGCTAGGTCAAAAAATTGCTTGTCTCTTAAGTTGATTGGAGGCTCTAGGAGCTTCCATGCAACCAAGAATTTGGTTCAGCGACTTTAAGTTAAAGCATAGGTACTGGACACTCGTCCATACACTCCTGGATCGGAATTCATCAGTTGAACAAGGTCTACTAATCAATTCCTTATAGAATTTTATAAGCTTCTCTCAGTTTAGCATTGCAGTTGCAGGTCACAGCCCTCGGCTATCCCGTAGTTCTTTCTAGAAAGATCCTCTACGCTGATCTAAAAAAGGAACCTCTATGCTTGTTATGGAAGGGTAGAAACATCCAGTGATGTTATATGTTTTCAACTTGGATTCTTGTGGATTGCAGTATGAAATAAGTTCTTTTAACTCTCTAGATGACATATCAATCATTTCAACAAAAAATAATGGGTTAAACATCATGTGATCATATATATGGTAATGAAGCCCTACGAACAAACCAACAGGATAACAGCTGTTCTTTTTTCATTTAGGATTTTAAGGCAGCCTAGGACACCTATATCTGTCCATTAATTTTNNNCAACAGTATTTTTCTCTCACAACGAATCAGCATAAGCCACCAGCATAAGTCAAGCGAACAGGCCGACAGCCTGTTATTGGCTATGCATTTAGTGGATGCTTTCGTTCAATTTCTAACTAATAGCCAAGCCGGCCGCTATGAAATTTATTAGCTTAACATTTTCCTGAATATTCTCAAGCACAAATTAATACTACTTTCCACAACATGGAATTAAGCGCTCAGGCAATGCTCATTTTGCGTGGCTGCATGCATGCTCTCAGAGGCACTACACCTTATTTTAGTATTTGGAATATAGCTTCTTTTATTAAAAAAGCTCATTATCCTGGATGGCCTATGACAATATCTAATTGCTGTT
Organism: Echinochloa crus-galli; assembly: GCA_900205405.1. Taxonomy (NCBI): domain Eukaryota; kingdom Viridiplantae; phylum Streptophyta; class Magnoliopsida; order Poales; family Poaceae; genus Echinochloa; species Echinochloa crus-galli. The sequence continues at coordinate 619,755 of OAMR01000242.1, read as the reverse complement.
TACTTCGGTTATGTTGCATGCAGGTATTGCAGTTTGTTACTATTTTTCCATTATCCTTCCTGTTGGACTGAGGACATTATAGTTCTATTACTGCCAACCTAGCAAATTCAAATTACACAGATTTGGCATCAGTAGTACTCATTAATGTTCAAAAGTTGGAATCAGCGTGGATTGTCCAACTGTTTAGAGCTTAGAGAAATTGATATGACTTTGTTGTGGAGGTTAGGCTCTATCCTACATAAGTCTCAGTAAGATATACAGTTATATATCATAAGTGCACTACTCCCCTTATATACCAACATGATAGCAGGAATGCAGTACGTTTTCTACTGCAACCTGATTTTACCTGCTGTCCTCCTAAGGATTGGAACAAAACGTGGATAGCTAAAACCAGTAACTGTACAACTGAACTAACTTAAGACTAGTAATTTTTTCAGTTGTACTTGTTTTATGTTGACACTATTTTCATAAGAAAATCTTCATAATTTTTAAATAAAAATGTGAAATGTGCAAGTTGGTAATCAAGTGGAATTTCACAACATATGAACCAACCAGAAACAAATAATCAGCAACAATTGACTACATTTGTTGGAAAAAAAATGTTAACTCAATAGTATGTATTTGAAACTTGTAAAATGTCAGCAAAAGAGGGTTGTTTTGAGAGATGATATAAAAATAGCATAGTCTACAATAGAATTTTGCAATACTAGTAAAGTGAACAGTGCTCGCACCTGCATCTCATCACTAGATGGCACTGCAGCATCAGCCGAAGCATAGATGTACCTCTGGTATCTCTCTAAAGTCTTGAGCAGACTGTCAAAGGAAAACATGAGGAATAGGTGATACAGCCATATATATATTTATATATATAGAGAGAGAAACATAAATATATATGAAATCATAAAGTGACCTAGAACCATGATAGCTATAGCTGCTCCTAGAGCAATGGGAAAACATTATTTTACTGTTCATTATGCCTTGCTAGGTCAAAAAATTGCTTGTCTCTTAAGTTGATTGGAGGCTCTAGGAGCTTCCATGCAACCAAGAATTTGGTTCAGCGACTTTAAGTTAAAGCATAGGTACTGGACACTCGTCCATACACTCCTGGATCGGAATTCATCAGTTGAACAAGGTCTACTAATCAATTCCTTATAGAATTTTATAAGCTTCTCTCAGTTTAGCATTGCAGTTGCAGGTCACAGCCCTCGGCTATCCCGTAGTTCTTTCTAGAAAGATCCTCTACGCTGATCTAAAAAAGGAACCTCTATGCTTGTTATGGAAGGGTAGAAACATCCAGTGATGTTATATGTTTTCAACTTGGATTCTTGTGGATTGCAGTATGAAATAAGTTCTTTTAACTCTCTAGATGACATATCAATCATTTCAACAAAAAATAATGGGTTAAACATCATGTGATCATATATATGGTAATGAAGCCCTACGAACAAACCAACAGGATAACAGCTGTTCTTTTTTCATTTAGGATTTTAAGGCAGCCTAGGACACCTATATCTGTCCATTAATTTTCTAATTATGGTCTTTTTTAGTTCACGGCTCCACCTCTAAGATATATGCAGGATTTAGAGTTTACAGGATAAATTGAAGTGGTTTAAACAAATTTATAATATAAAAATAATAAAATTTCTCAATCAAATAATTAAGTTCAATATGTCAGCGGCTCCCCAGCTCTAAGAATTTTGGATCTAGGATGAGTAGCTCCGAAACAGTCTTGGAGAGTTTTGCTGAGCTAGCCCACATTAAAAATCCCTCAAATTTAGACAGACCAATTATCATTTCCATTTCCAATCAAAATTTGTGGTATACAAACTAGGTATGAAAGCTATATAAAATTGAGTAGGTGCATTTGAAGGAATATATTTTGGACATGATGCAACAAATTTTTACTTTATTAATGGTTACAAAGATTATGGTTTCGATTCTGGGGTGAACGTGAACCACTAATTTTATTTTTCTTCTTGGGAACACTGTGGCTGTGGCATAGGGCGCACTCCATTTTAGCATAAGAAATAGCTGGAAATTCATCCAAAATACTAGAATTATACATTATGGTACCACTTTACACAGCAAAAATCAGCTATCAGTCACTATTGTTGTCTTGATATATAGCATATCAGGATTACCCAAGTGACCAACACAGTTTTAACCAGTTCTCTACTTGACACATTTCATGCATCATTGAGTGCCTTTAATCTTGACAAATTTAAAAATATATAAAATTAATAGAAATGGTTTTAGAACATGTATTTCCAGAAAAAATATGCAAAACTGCTATATGTAAGTATCCACTCCATTCTAAAATATATGACACTTAGGACAAACTAATTAGCTCTTGTACTAACTACTAAATCTCATGTGTGTAAAGATTGAGATAGCGAGCAGTTGATATGGTTTTAGAGCTCTTTATTTCCAGAGAAAGTAGAAATGGTACTGTTTGAAGAATATCATACAGATGATGCAAAGGTACTTCTTTTTTGAAACAGAATCAATTGGAAGATGTGTATCAAACAATTTGGAGTAGACAAGTTCCCACCGGGGCTCAATTTAGTCGGAATCGAATTAATGCATCGTTGATCAAATAGAAGTTGCTTGCAGCAAGCAATGTACTAAGACATACTGTACTTATCATAGTTGAATTGGTTGTGCTTTCCCATTTAGACATCATATTATGCAAAACAAATTCAACTTAATTGTGCAGAGAAGTACGTGCACAACTGAAATTAATAGAAGTGCATCATATGTTAAGCCAACAATACCGGTTAACAACTTAACATGCATGTACGTACGGCACAGTTCAGCGAGGACCCAGACTATTTGCAATCTAGTTGTACTACAAGTTCGCATGTCAAACCAGCGTTGAATTTTGGCTAAAGCTTACGGAGTATGCGTATGTGCTCAGCAGACACACAAAGGGAGAGAGAGAGAGGGCGGGAGTAGATCGAGACACTGATGCATATGCAGGCGAGGTACTGATCAGGTGCACACATCAAATGAAACCCTTCCTTTTCCTATGAGTGACACACGCAGACATACACGCTATATGCATACATGTGTCGATCTCCTGCTTGCTGTTCCCCTACTGGTTTGTAGCCTTTCTATGCAACCAGTTGCCCAATAGAACAGCAAAAAGAAATGGGGGAATCAAAGAGAGCACCATGAGTTCACGCAAGGACGCCATGAGGACTGACAAGAAGGATTCAGATCGAATTACGTAGTGCTGGAAGTATTAAAAAAAAGGAGAAGGGGAATGAGGCAGGACGAGAGGGTTTTTTGCGTGACTACTTGGAGGAGGATGAGAACTGGTAGAGGCGGCCGGCGTGGGAGAAGAGGACGAGGGCGACCTCGGCGTCGCAGAGGATGGAGAGCTCGTAGGCCTTCTTGAGCAGGCCGTTCCGGCGCTTGGCGAACGTCACCTGCCGGCTGATCTTGTTCTCGATCCGCTGCAGCACCACCTTCCCGCGCCCCATGGTCTGGCCCTCTCTCGATCTCGGCCGCCGGTCGATCGATCTCACCCTCGACCGGTTCTCTTCTCCCCTTCCTGTTGGGTAACGATGGAGGCTACGCTAGCTCACACAAAACTCGTTCACCCAAAATTAGGAACAGCAGCAGTTATAGATCACAGATTGTTACCACTTGACGCGCAGTTGCAGCGGAAGCCGTCTCGATGTAGACGAACGCGTCGAAGTGGCAGTGCAGTGCAGTTGCTTACGTCCGTCTGGTCCTGCACGTGCGGTTCGTCCTTGTGCTCCAAGCGCAGCACCTCCGAGGTATCCACACGGCATATGTATTGAATTGCAAAAATGGTAAACGAACTTCGTTAGGTTCCTACATTTCCAAGACATGAATAGCTAAAAATATATATTGTTACTAACTTCAGAATGCATACAGATAACAATTTCAGTAACAGTCACAGGTTGGACATTGCACCTGTCTCTTATACACATAGATGTGTATAAGAGACAGCCAATACGCGGGAATAAATGAGAGACTATGCAACATTCCATGTACTTAGGTTTTATTTCTAATAAAGTTCCTGTCTCTTATACACATCTAGATGTGTATAAGAGACAG
>OAMR01000242.1:572278-612427 GCA_900205405.1 Echinochloa crus-galli | reverse complement strand
AGAGATAGTCTCATACACGTATTTCGAGATTGTGTGAGGATGACGTGTGGGGTCATTCATGTTATGAGCTATGTGCTAAGAACTAGATCATTGGAGGAGCTGTCTCTTAGAGTGCTTAGAGCTAGGTATTGACCCTTGCCATTGGAGAAGGCCTTATTGCCTCTAGTAAAGTCAGTATTGGTTTAGACACTAGAACATCTACACAACCAACAATTACCTATTTTTGTCTAATAATTTACTGTGAATATTTATAATAGTTTCATTAAATTTATAGATCTATCTCGTGCATCTGTCTCATATTAAAATGTAGTAAACTCACAAATATATTATCGTAACAAATGGTCCATGAACAAAGGTACGCTATTTCTTTTACTACCCGGATGGGCACGTATATATAAATGAAACGCTAATTCGACTATTAGTCTTTTGCAGGACTACCATGTACCATGCCGACAAGGTTGGAATTTTGCTAGAGTAAAAAAAAAATCATCAGCCTCAAATCCCCAAATCTGCTACATCATACAGTAGCCTATCACCTAATCCTGACATCCCTGTGAAATGATTCCCTATATCGCACGGTTGACCTTCTCTATCCCCAAGGCTATCCAACTGAGCATTGATATTCTAATCTAGAAATGAGAATAATCCAGATCAGTTCGTCACACAAATCACACAATTTGGTGCCCCCTACGCACCCTCTGTTATTAAACAACTGCATCAGTGAGGCCTCCTACATGTGCAATAAGTTGTCGTTTTGTCCCATGCCACGAGCACGACATACTGTCCAAAATTCCCTTTTGCCTTTGAGCAAATGTAGCTCAGAGCTAGTAGTTCCGGAAAGTAATGCCTTGGACTGTGGGAAAACGGGTGGGAGACATGGACACTTGTTTCTGGGTGGGGGTACGGTGGCTAGAGGCAATTAATTACACTGCATTGTCCTATTGAAGCATGAATTGTCTGGCCCATAATGTGGTTCTAGCTCCAAATCTGTACCGTGAAGTTGTAAACTTGTAACTATGTTGTGACTTCTGAGCATATTCACATTTCAATCTTCAGTACATATGGAACGATTATGATGTTGTCCCTAGCTAAAAGCAGAATATCAATGACAGCTGAGTCCATTATGACAATGGATTCTGACAAGTTACTCCCTCTACCCCAAAATATAGCTAAAAGTTGGACTTTTTTTAGACAGATTAAGAAATCCAATTGAAATTTTAAATTGTTCCGCGTTAAACCTTTCTAGAATAGAAGATGCTTGATGCATGTGTGTGCCTATTCCATGGACTTGGTGAGCGTTGAATGCAGGAGGAAGATTGGAGATTTCAGGGATGAGCAGCTAACATTGGGGATGTTGCCGAGTGCAAAGAGATGAGGAAGAATGCCTCTCTTTCTAAAAGAAGAGATAAGCAAAGCTGGGGAATGCCTAAGTGAACCAAACGAAACATTTTTTACAGTACACCGCTAGAAACATCCTTAAAAACTCAGAAATAGCTAATATTCTTGTTTTAACGCTAAAATAAAAACAGCTATATTCTGAGACTGTGGAAGTAGTATAATCACGTAACAATTCTCACCCCTTTCTCAAATAAATTACTAATTTATTTGAATCATTGATCAGCTTTGGAATGAGTTGGGGCTCACTTGGATTCTTGTGCTCCAAGCGCAGCACCTCCGAGGTATCCACACGTACGAGGATTGAAACGTCGCGCACCGGACTGCTAGGTCCGCGAGCACGATGGGGAGAAAAGCAACTATTGCTTGGAAGTCATGTCTTTTTCAGGAGGGGTTTGGTCTCTATTTATTTGGATGAAATTCTCCACACCATGTTCCATTAGCAATATGGGACTAATAAATAATGTACCCCTTCCCCTGGTAATGGGCTTCACAACATTTGTGGCCCATTAAGACTAGTGGATCGAATCCAGTTGTCTCTTGGGCATATTCCCAACGCTTCCAAATCAATCTCCAACCGAAGAACTAATCAACAATTCCGTTGCTTTTTAGCTACCACCAGGCTATGTACTACCCCTCAAAGCTATCAATTTGCCTACTAGCACTGCAATTATTGCTGAAATTGATCTGGGGTTCTCTCTAGCGCAGGCGCATCAGGATTCAGGAGCTCGTCGCACGCTAGCTGCTCGTGCTCTGGGTTTTTCTAGCTCCCAACTCAATCAGCTCGGCGAGAGGGAGAGGGCCCCCTGCGGCATGTGGTGGTGGGCTATATGCTGCCTGAAGACGGAGGGAGAGGAATGAGCGAGACGGGTGAGAGAGAGATCGAGGCGAGGAGAAGAATCTTTTCTTTCGTGGGGTGCAGATTGGATCTCGTCTCGCATCCTCGCCCTAGGCTACTAGGCTGCCGCCCATTGGTCACTAGGCTCCTAGCAGCTACTCCTAGGTTTTAACCTTCCGGGCCGCTGGCGATGGACTGATAGGGTTGCTCGACAGATACCTCATTTACTACTGCGAGACCCTGACAGGTGCATGGAGTAGTATACAGGAGTCGGTGTAGTCTACTAGTCGTGGGCTGTGTTTAGATGGAGAGAAAGTCGTGTGAAAATGTCGCATCGGACACTGTAGCGCACTATAATATTTTTTGTTTGTTTATGGTAATCGTTGTTCTAACATGACCTAACTAGGCTCAAAAGATTCATCTCGTCATGTACATCAAAACTATGTAATTATTTTTTTTACCCATGTTTAGTGCTTCATCGTGGTAAAGAAACAAGCCCTGGTATCATGCATGGTATGGTCGTCGTAGCAGTGATGGTAAGAACGTACTAGCGTACTGCGCACCGACTCATGCGCCGCACGATACAGTAAAACTCCGACCAGCTACCGCTACAGTCGTCAACGCCAATGCCCGCTCGAACGGACGAGCCGGCGGATGGGCGCCTCGTCGCGGCCCGCGGTTGGGTAGAGTTACGTGCTAGCCAACGGCCGGTCGGTCTCGGTGGATGGCGCCGCCGCGCGCAACAGAGAGAGATGAGGCGGTGGCGTGCGGCCGGCGAGGCCGTGTGCGCGAGAGCGAGAGCGAGCGATGGGGGGATTGGGGTTGGGGAGAGCCACACCCGCGCGCGGCGCGAGAGGGGGAGCGAGGACCGAGGCGGGGAGGGCGGCGAATCCGAGGCGGAGATCCGGGTCGCGGCCACGCACAGTGCCCGAATCACAACGTGTCGAGCCCGCGGTGGTGGCGCGCGAAATGCCCGAAAGCTACGCTACGCCCGGCTGCCACCGCCTGTGCTCACGCAACGCGGCAGGGCTACTCGCTCCTCCGGCCTGGCGGCCTCCTCTAGCTCGGGCACGGCAAGAGCCAGCACATGCAGCAGCCCGCCAGCGCGCACAGGCCTTTCAGCAGCGCGCTCATCATCACATCACGCGCACAGTCACGAGAAGGACGAAGCCGTCGTTAGACCACTGGTGCACGAGCTGCACGACGCTTTTTACGTACCCAGCCGGCCAGCCACCAGCGCCACCCACCGACCCGACCGGCGCCCGATGGTCGGCACGGGCGAGGCAAGCGCGCGCGGCTCTCCGCCCGCGCCGATCTGACAGGCATGCTCGCGGCCACCGCCTCGTACGCGCCCGTACGCGCGGCGCGCGCTGCCGGGCCGGGAGAGGGCGGGGATTGCCGGGCGGATTGGACGCGGCTGACTTGCTTGCTGATCGAACGCGCGCTACGCAAGGCCATCACGCGGAGAGGCGGTGGCGTGCGGCCGGCGAGGCCGTGTGCGCGAGAGCGAGAGCGAGCGATGGGGGGATTGGGGTTGGGGAGAGCCACACCCGCGCGCGGCGCGAGAGGGGGAGCGAGGACCGAGGCGGGGAGGGCGGCGAATCCGAGGCGGAGATCCGGGTCGCGGCCACGCACAGTGCCCGAATCACAACGTGTCGAGCCCGCGGTGGTGGCGCGCGAAATGCCCGAAAGCTACGCTACGCCCGGCTGCCACCGCCTGTGCTCACGCAACGCGGCGTTGATACGAAAGCCTCCGGCCTGGCGGCCTCCTCTAGCTCGGGCACGGCAAGAGCCAGCACATGCAGCAGCCCGCCAGCGCGCACAGGCCTTTCAGCAGCGCGCTCATCATCACATCACGCGCACAGTCACGAGAAGGACGAAGCCGTCGTTAGACCACTGGTGCACGAGCTGCACGACGCTTTTTACGTACCCAGCCGGCCAGCCACCAGCGCCACCCACCGACCCGACCGGCGCCCGATGGTCGGCACGGGCGAGGCAAGCGCGCGCGGCTCTCCGCCCGCGCCGATCTGACAGGCATGCTCGCGGCCACCGCCTCGTACGCGCCCGTACGCGCGGCGCGCGCTGCCGGGCCGGGAGAGGGCGGGGATTGCCGGGCGGATTGGACGCGGCTGACTTGCTTGCTGATCGAACGCGCGCTACGCAAGGCCATCACGCGGAATAGTATAGGAGCGGCACAGTGCGCGTCGCGTCGCGGGGTCACCAATCGCATCGGCTCCGACGGGCCGTCCGGCATCACGTGGCTGGCGTCCTTGGCCCTCTCGCCTCGCCGTCAGGGATGGGATCCATGTCAGGGAGGAGAGCTCAGTAGTGAGCGCAACTGCTCCACAGGGCAGGGGCACGACTGGCCCAGGCGCCAGCTAGCCGGTACCGGCACTGTGTATCATCAATGCTACAGTGGCAGCTGGGCCCGCAGGACAGACCCCTGATAATTGGTTGAGAACTAGGCCGGGGTTGCAAGGGAAGTCCGGAATTAGATAATTTGACATGACATGGAAAGAAAATAGGCTGAACGAATTATTCAGGGTACCAAAAATATAGTGATTGATTTGCAACAAAATATATACGTAAAAGTCTAACTGACGATGGGTCACGCGCAAGTGCTTCCCCGTGACCCGCTGCCGTGGCCAGTAGGGGTTTGGGGTTTTCGAGGGGAGGGAAGGTGCGGACCTAGAACAGGTAGCCGGAGGGCGGCGGATGGCCCAGCGACGATGAGGGTCACTAAGCGAAGGGCCGGGCGGCTAGGGCGTCGTTGGCCGGGCGGTGCCGAAGACAAGGAAGAGGAGACGGCGGCGACGGGTTAGCGTGACGGCAGCGGCGGAGGCGGCTGGGCGTCGTCGGAGCCGGGAGCCGAGGAGGTGGCCCGCGGCTGAGGCTACCATAGCAGGGCGGCGGGTGCTTCCAACGGGGGAGGAAGACAATGCGGCCGGCAGGTCGCGCGCTTTCCCAAAGCGTGGCGGGAAAGCATGTAACCCGTCGCGCGTTAAACCCCGTCCAAATATATAGGTTGGATCTGGAAAAAAAAATATTAATGTCACGTATTGTCAATCATTGACTGATGATATTTGTGTGCTGAAATATGTGTTTAATGCCTAAATTCTTTTTAGGACTTAGATTCATGTGCACGTAAAAAGCTTTTCGTTTGCACTACTTTTTCTTTTCTTTATCCTCTCTTACTTCTTTGTGCCTCCATTGACACCCTCCTCTAATTAACGAAAATCACATTGGCTCAGCACTCCCCGCACCATTTGTCACCATCCGCCATCCCATCTCACTGTCATCGCGTACGTCCCCGACCATTATTGCCAATCCAGTGACTTTGAAATGAACCCCTTTAATTAATTTAGATCTAGCTGCCATGGGATCTAGAACTAGAAGCTCGGAACCCTAATGCCGGTGAGCTCATTCGTATCCGGTATCGGCTGATCGATGTCGATGATCTTTGAATTCTATCTGCACGTGCAGAAATAAGCATTTTCCTTCTTTATTTCATAGCGTGGTTTGAGTCACAACTTTAAGGCCGAGAGAATACGTACAAGTGCTCGCACGTGCACTCAGCTATATATAGAGCAAGCTAGCAGCCACACATATCTGTGAACATAAATTGATTCGGCTATATCTCCGTGCACTCTTATCTCTTATCGGCCTTTATGGTCTTTTCCCTTTTAATTTGTGCGACCTATATATCCACTTTGCATATTTGCATATCATATTCTTTTTCAGGCATGCGATATGAGACACCCACTGCACTATCACATCAGCATATATATCAGCTATATGCGACCGAGAATATTGTTTGTATGGATGACAATGTTTCAGGTGATAGCACTCAGAAGCGCATATGATATGATCCGGCTACGTAGGGCTTCAGTCCAGTTTTTTTCGGAAACCTAAACAGCACTAGGGCTTGCTTGTCAAATGGAGTAAATTCAGTGCGTGCATTCATATATGTTCTCCTGGAAAAATACGATTAGCATACAAATCCTGAAACGATGTCCAAAAGTACAGTATTTTACACCTTACTTAATTCTTGAGGTGGACTATTATTTCACTGAATTTTTTTGAAGGAAATTATTTCACTGAATTTACACCATTGAAAATTATTGTACACTTATCAAGTGGCCCTTTTGTCACTTGAACCAGACGTACTGCTCTTTTTTCTGGCCGTCGTTAGGTAGGTTTAGCTGTGCACTAGTATTAAATTAAGTGAACGGATGGACGATCAGCATAAGTGCAACAGAAAATTAAGTGAAACGTGTGAGAGTACACCGCTAATAACACCGCACCCTGCAGCAGAAAACGCACTGAAACAGAAAGCCGATCAGAAACTAAAAAGAAAAAGATCAATAGGACGTCGTCATGCATGTACGCGCCTACAGTAGAGACGACAGACATATCGAGAGCTGCATGCTTTTGCGCATCGCCGCCGGGCGCCTCGGCGCTGCCGGCCGGCCTCGCGTGCCCATTTCGGCCGTAGGTCCGATCAAAGAGCACGGCCGCGTCGCGTCGTCGCTCGTCGGCGTCCGCGCGTCGCAATCCATCAATCGAACCTCCCCGTCCGTCGTCGCGCCACCGGCCACCGTACGCGACGCGACCCCTATGCTTTACAGGCTCTCTCCCATCCATCCATCGTCGGTCCTTCCGCGCGGCGGCCGTGCCGCCGGCCGGCCGGCCATTGCAGCGCGCGACAGCGGAGCGCAGCGGCCTCAGCTCGTCGTCCGCTCACGGCGCGGCCGTGCGTCCTTGCGGCGCTCTCCGTTTATTTGCTCCCCCCGGCCCAGCGGCCCTGGCCGGGCCCTGTGACTTCCGCGGCCGCGCCGTGTGCGGCGCCATCGCGAGCTCGAAACGTGGCGCGCGTGGCAGGAGGATGCATCGGAATTGCCTCCGACTCCGAACAGGAGATGGTGCTGCGCGCCAGTGCCTCAGACCCACGAGCAACGCTTTCCCGCTGGCCGCTGCTTGCCAGTTTGCCAGTGGCCCGGCTCGCCTCTTTTTAAAATTTTTTTTCAGCTGTGGTTTTCTGTGCGTACGGCCTCTGTAGATTACTACTTGAGTAATATGCCGTACAAGGTCCAGGAGATCAGATTATCTGAAAGATGAAGCAGTCATAAGCTACGATCAAAGACAGGAAGCGTTGTTGGGAATTGTTGAGCACGCCGGAACCCTGTTGGGGACTGGGGGAGCAAGCACCTAACCGGTTTCCCTTCATCTATCTATATCTATATAAAAAAAGGATTCTAAAGAATTGAAAACATTTTCTACCAAAAAACCCACCCCCGCCCCCTCACAGAGAACCCACCTGTCGGATTTTTTTGAGGAGAGAGAAGACCAAAGTTGTAAGAAAGCAGGAAAAAACTTGATGTTTCAGGCACTCTCCCCTGGTAATGGGCTTCACAACATTTGTGGCCCATTAAGACTAGTGGATCGAATCCAGTTGTCTCTTGGGCATATTCCCAACAATCTCCCACTTGCACTAGAGACAATCTAATAAGCTAATTCTTAATTATACTGGAGAGACAGGAGTTGATCCAACTAACTCAAAAAATGATGTGCCTCTACATTTGAGAATACCTAAAGCTCTCTATACATGAGAGAGCGAATAAGTATTTTTAAAAACGCTTGATCCACTCAAGTGATAAAGCTCTGTATACACACGTGCGTGCCCACGTGCAATTTGACTTTGGTGATCAAAGTATCATCATGTATGCATAAAAGGAAAAAAATGTGTGATAATGAAAAAACTAGATGCAGCTTTATTCTTCACCTGCTATGTACATGCCACGGCTGAGATAATTTTATTTCTTATTTCATCTTTCCTAAATTACTAAATACGGATGACTTTTAAAATTTTATTTCGATTTTTTGCCGATAAATGATGAGCTACACAAAGTTTTCCATTAATCTTATTAAAAATTCAGTGCAAATATATGAAGATAAGTCATGCTTAAGGTATATTTCACGATAAAGTAAATCACAAACAAAATAAGTGATAAATATATAATACTTGAATGAGATGAATAGTCAAAAGTTGCAAGCAAAAGTTAACAATAAATTTGAGATGATTGGAGTAACTAAAAATTTATTCTTCTTCCTAATCTTACTCATGCTAAGTTCTCATGCTGACGTGCAGATCAATAGGATTTTCAAAGAAAAAAAAATCAAACCAAAGGAATCCAGACATTGGATATCTTTGGGTTTGGGCTTCAACACGTTCTCTACAAGCTCTCGACTTACTGTCAACCCGTGGGCCAGATTCTCACTGGGCCGTGCATCTAAGCACATAACCCTAGCGGCCTAACGAGACCAAAGCGGACGGCAACTACCCCCAACCCCGCCTCCAATTTGTTCTTCTTCCGCAGCAAGTCAGCACAGGCGCGGAGCCGTCGATCCCGGCTCCCAACTCCCAACAAGTCAAAAACCTTAGCGGCGTAGCCTGCGACTACTGCTACCCCTCTCTTCTTCCCCGGCAAGGCGCGGCGGTCGCTGCTCCCTCATATAATCTAATCGCCTCCTCCTTGCCGTCGCCGATTCCGCAAGGGGACGAGATGCCGACGCTGACGAAGCTGTACAGCATGGAGGAGGCCGCCCTCCACAACACCCCCGAGGACTGCTGGGTCGTCGTCGACGGCAAGGTAGCGCCGCCGTCCTGTACCCTCCTCCGCCTCCCTTGCTTGCTGCTGTACGTACGGTGTAGGTAGGCAGGTAAGCCGTAGGTATGTTTGGTAGGTAGAGATGTGAACGCGCGTGGGGGGAAAGGTGAGCGCGTATTGTTCGAGTTCGATGCGACGTTGCTCGCGACGCATTCGATGGAATGCCTGGGAAGCCTTTGCTTCCGTGCGCGGCCTGTGGCGCACCGTTGTCAATTTAGCGATGCTCAGGTTTGGGAGTTTAGAAGGGCATCTGATGTTTGGGAGATTGGGAGGGCGGTAAACTAATTAGCAGATTGATTGTGCTGTCACAGCATAAGATAGCCTGTGTAATTTATTCCTTCTGTTCCTCTTTAGTTGCCAGCACAAACTGGGTGTGGGTCTATTGAAGCTTGAGGGTCAATTAGAATTGAGATGCGCTGCACTGATCTTTCTGCTACGTGAACTCATCATCTGCTGATTAACACAATGCAGATTTATGATGTGACCAAGTATTTGGAAGACCATCCTGGGGGCGCTGATGTTCTGCTCGAAGCAACTGGTACTGCTGTCCTGGCCCCTGATTCAGTTTCCCTTTCTTGCCCTTGCTCATGAGGGTATTAATGTTTCCTGTATGGGTTTGTTTGACTTGGTGTCAATCTCTCTGAAGGTAAGGATGCTAAGGAAGAATTTGATGATGCGGGTCACAGCAAGAGTGCCAAGGAGCTAATGCAAGACTACTTCATTGGAGAGTTGGACCCGACTCCTGAGATTCCTGAGATGGAGGTTTTCAGGAAGGAGCAGGATACAGGATTTGCCAGCAAGCTGATGGATCGTGCGGTGCAGTACTGGGCAATTCCGGCAGCTGCAGTTGGGATATCGATTGTTGTTGCCATATTATATGCACGAAGGAAATAAAGGTCACTGTGTCGAGCAGATGAAACCTTTTGAGAGGGATCAACCCATTTTAACCTGGTGCATGGTCACATATATGTACTGCTGTCCAGGACCAAAACACACTATGATATTCGATTCTTAGACACTTTAAGTCAAACATTTGCCCAATTGATGGCTATTTCATTGATATGACTTTCAATTGATGGATTTGTCTTGTAAGTTGGATCCAACCATCATGAGTGCTGGCACAAATTTGTTCCATGCCACCTATGCTGCTTTTAAATGTCATGGTTCCACATTCAATCTTACTTTTTAGCCGAACCATTAAATGCCTCTTGTGTTATGTATTGTTTCACATTATTCAAAAGGAGTGAAACTGAAATAAAGAAGGTTTAATCAAAAGGTTTCTCTCTGTTAGATATATAGAGTTGTATATGGTCTTGTATAGTACCACATTGGGTGTTAGATATACTCCAAGCCGTATTCGGCATATATAATGATAGGTCACCCCCCATCTTGGGTGTGTGGTGTTTAGCCCAATATTCTACACTTGCTGTTGTACTAGCATCCATTATTTTCATGTCCTTGTCTGTTATTTCAGATAAATGGCTTTTAGTCATGTGTATTGCCATTTTTCCTCACTTTGTATCTTGTGTGTTGCTTCTGTCTTTTCATTTAATGATACACAGCTCTCATGTGTATCCTTTTTTTGTGGAGAAAGATGGAGAGAAATTAGGATCGTGAATCCGGGGGAGGCCCGGTCGCCCTCCTCTCGAGGGTGACGTGGGCGGAACCCGCGCCGCCGCCTCTCCCCCGGTCCCCCGCCTCCTTCCTCCGTCCCCGCCCCCGCCAGAGCTGGCTGCCGCCGTGCGGCCGGTGAGGACGGTGACGGCGGGGCCCCATCTCTCTCCCTCTTCTTCCTGGCGTTCTCTTCGTCGAGCTCCTGCGGCCGGTGCGACTTCTCGCCGGCGCGTCCTCTCTGGGCTCTCCGCCGGTCGTCGGCGCGACCGTCCCGGGCGCTCCGCCAGTCGTCCGTGTCGGGCGCTCCGCCAGTCGTCGGCGGGCCGGGCCCCTCGCCATGGCTGCCTCCGGCCGACGGGGCCGGATCTGGGGGGTGGCCCCAGATCTGGACCCATGGCGGCAGCCGCCGGCGCCCCCTCCTCGGCGGCCCGCCGCGGCTCTCATGGGCCACCTGGCGCGGCTGCCTTGGCGCCGGCGGCCGGCTCTGGGGGGGGGGGGCGCCCTCCTCGCCGGGATCTGGGGCGGCGGCCCCCTGACGGGCTGGGCTGCCGCCCGGCGCCCGCAGGGCTCTGGCGCTCCCCGCAGCTGCTTGGCCCCGGGCGGTGCAGTGACGAGGGTACAAGAAACGTCGCCTGTGACTCCATCTTGGCCGGTGGCGCCGCCTCCGTTCTTCGCTTCGCCAACGAAGCAGCTCCCGGAGCGCCGTCAAGTCACCGACGCTAGGTTCATGGTTTCTATCCCACTCTGTGAGGTGCGGTGCCGTCCCATTGGGGGGACGACAGGAGTTTTTGGGACCAATCGAGGGTCCCAAGCCTCCCCGAAGCGTCGGGTGTTACCGAGCAAGTGCATATGGAACCTAGTGACGATCTTCGGCGGTGGCGATGGTGGGCGGTGGATGGAGGCGAGTGGGATTGGTTTAGGCGCTCTCGGCTCGTCGGACGATTTTCCTCAAGCGTAAGCTTCGACCCGGTTGCCGGGTCGGACAACGGCGTTTGCTCTTCCCTCTTGAGGGCGTTGTCTGCAGGACCTCGTTCGACGGCGGTTCGTGGAAGCTCTTCGTGGTGAAAACCAAACGCGGGCGCCGTGTGTCTTTGCCTTCCTGAAGGAGTTGTTTGGAGTTCTTCCTGTAGCCGTTGGTGATGGTGTCTTAGGCTCCGCGGACAGTCGGGTCCGATAGATGGTGTGTTGGTTTGTTGGCTCTCTAGGGTGTTCGTTGTACGTAGTCTTTGGCTACCTGGCGCGTGGCCTAGAGGGTCCTTTTTAGGATCTGTTGGATGCCGCTCGTCTAGCGGTTGGTGCTTTATGTAAACCGGTAATCCCGGTATTTCCTTTGCTTTATATATAAAGCTGGCTTCGGCCTTTGGAGGATGTGTATCCTTTTTTTACAGAAGTTACCCTATTTATCTTAATTTTCTGTCCACTAATCATTTTCCGATGAGATAGATCAACTGCCATCTGGCTCTTATATCTGCTACCATGTCATTGAGTATTTGAATTCAGAAAATAGAACATTATTGTCTGTGGGCCAATTCGATGTCTTGACAGCATTCTCCCCACTGATAATAGGGGACATATCCAGTGCAAACCAACCCTTCCGTGCAAACTTTGGAAATGTGCCAGTACCCATTCATCTTGGTTTTGGACTCATGCATTTATATATAGGTCCTTACTCAGTTGGCTACAATAGCAATACATTGTTCCTAACTGTTACTTACTGCATTGAGTAAAGTTTCATTTTTACCAACACAGCTGCATTCTGAACTTGGAGACTGGAGAAAGAAGCCTGAACACTACTGAAAATGATGAAGCCTTCTTTTGTTCAGTTGTATCTTTGCCCTTGTAGGCTGCTGTACTTCACCTGTTCCAGCAACATTGAATCGAGAACAGTTAGAGCAGCAACAATACTAACAGACTGAAAGCAGAGCAGCTTGGCGTACTCGGTGAGCAGGTGCAGCATGTAGTCGTAGATGTAGTCCATGCTCATCTCCTCCCTCACGAACCGGCTGCCCTGCTCGCCGATGAGTTGCGCCTCCGCCGGATGCTTGTTGCCCCAGTCGACGGCGAACTTGATGGACTTGCACACGTGCTCCCGGTTGATGGGCCAGTAGTGCTTGCCGGCGACGAGCCCCCTGGACAGGATGTCCTGGAAGGGCGTCGTGACGAACAGCACCGGCGAGTCGCACGCCAGTATGTACTTCTCGCTCACCGACCATGCGTTTCCTTCCACATAAACCTTGTACCTGCACTCATTAACAAATGATGATGATCTGAGCGAAACCATGCGTTTGGGTCTTAATTTGTACTAGCTAGGGATTTCACCAGAATCTATATAGTTTTTTGCAACTTGGAATTGGAAGGATCTCTGCAAAAGGCCAGGACTCTGTGTGGTTACCTGTATATGCATTGCTTAGGTATTCTCGAGTCTTTGAACCCATTTTGAGTTGCACGATTCCAGTCCTACAAGAAATGCAATAATAAGATAAATTAGCACCCCTGCTTAGGCGAACAGAAAAGGGACAATGCATGCATGCCAGATCTCTACACCATCCCCTCAATCGCCCCAGTATCTGCCCATGCCATGCTCGCCGTCTCCACCTCCTTGTGGCATCGTCGTCTCGGTCATCCAGGTCCAGCAGTCATAGCATCACTTAGGAAAAACAATTTGATTTCCTGTAATAAATTAGACCACTCGCTTTGTCACGCCTGTCAGCTTGGCAAGCATGTACGTCTTCCGTTTAGTGCATCGATATCTAAAACTACTTCTCCTTTTGAAATTGTTCATTGTGATGTCTGGACCTCTCCGGTTGCGAGTATTTCTGTTTGCAAGTATTATCTTGTGCTTTTGGATGATTTTACACACTATTGTTGGACGTACCCACTTAAGAGCAAATCTGAGGTGCATCAACATATTGTTGATTTTATTGCTTTTGCTCGTACTCAGTTTAGTCTTCCTGACTGATAATGGCACTGAGTTTGTTAACCACGCTATGCATAGTACCCTTGCTGCGCACGGCATTGTTTTTCATCTCTCCTGTCCATACACTTCGGCACAAAACGGCAAGGCTGAACGTATCCTTCGTACGCTCAATAATTCAGTGCGCACTCTTCTCCTTCAAGCCTCCATGCCGCCAGCCTATTGGGCTGAGGCACTAGCTGCAGCCACATACTTGATGAACCGACGACCATCTTCTGCTATCAACCATGATCTTCCCTACCACCGTCTCTATGGTTCTCCGCCAGCTTATGATCATCTTCGTGTTTTTGGCTGTTTGTGTTATCCTAACTTGCAGGCCACTTCACCACATAAGCTGGCGCCTCGCTCGGCGGCTTGCGTATTTATCGGTTATCCCTCCTCACATAAGGGGTATCGCTGTCTGGACATATCTACGCGACGGATTATTGTATCTAGGCATGTCGTTTTCGATGAGTCAGTTTTTCCGTTCGCACATGTCTTGCCTTCGCCATCTTCCAGCTCCTTTGATTTCCTCTTAGGTGTCAACATGGATATTGCACCTTGTTCTACTAATCATGCAGCTGGTGGCTCTTCTGCGGCTGCTCCGTCCTCCTTGGACGTTGAGCGACCGTATTCTTCTTCTGGTGGGTGTGGTTTCGTGCCCCCATCAGGACCCTCGTCTGCGGCTGCTCCATCTTCCATAGATGTTGAGCCACCGCTCTCTTCTCCTGGTGGGAGTGGTTCCGTACCCCCATCCGGATCTTTGGAGTCTTCGCTTCCGGGCGGGAGTTCGTCGGTACCTTCGCCTGTTGTGCCCTTGGCGCCTGTGCCGACTGCTCCTGCCGCTGTTGCGCCGATAGCAGCAGCACCTGCCGCGCCAACTGTGCCTGGTGCAGCTGAACCGACAGCAGCGGCACCTGCCGCGCCGACTGTGCCTGCTGCAGCTGCGCCGACAGCAGCAGCACCTACGACGCCAGCAGCAGCTTCTGTGACGCCAGCAGCAGCACCTGCGCCAGCAGCAGCACCTGCGCCAGCAGCCGCTGCACCGACACTTCCCCCTCTGTTCGGGCGATTTGGACAAGTCTACAGTCGTCGTCCACGTCCCCCGCCAATCAATCATGAGCGAGTTCATGGTCCCCAGCCCAGTCCTGCTATACGTCGTTTGACACGTCTTCAGTCTGGTACGATACAGCCTGTTAATTATCGGAATTTTACAGCTACTTCTACAGTTGTCTCCCCTGTTCCGAGTAATTATCGCAGTGCCCTTGCTGATCCAAATTGGCGCGCTGCTATGGCTGATGAGTACCAAGCATTGGTGGATAATGGCACATGGCGCCTGGTGCCTCGTCCTGCTGATGTTAATGTTGTGACAGGACGATGGCTTTGGAAAGTTAAGTATAATTCTGATGGTACTCTTTCCAAACATAAAGCTCGCTGGGTTGCTAGGGGATTTAATCAGAAGACTGGAGTTGATTATGATGAGACGTCCAGCCCAGTTGTTAAGCAGGGAACGATTCGGACTACGGCCTGAACCGTTGGCTTCCCTTGCAAGATTCAATGGTGGAGTGGAATGTAACAAATTTATGAAAAACATACGGCAATACAATTGCTTGTTTGCTTTCACATCAATGGGAGCAAATATAGACCGTTCAATGAATGATGGTAGCGGTCCTCCTGTCTTCAAAATCAATGGTCAAGTACATCATCGCATTGGCTCTTTGCTTCCACCAGATGGCAGTCCTCCTAAGTTCATCCAACTTTATATTTATGATACTGCAAATGAAGTGAGAAATAGAATACAAGCTCTAAATCCAGATGAAAGGACATCATATCCTTTGGATCCAAATGTTATTCAGGGTTTAATAAAAATGTTAGACCAACATAATCCTTTCACACAAAAATTCAGGCTTGCAAGGGACAGATTAGCAAAACATGGTGATGAAGAATTTGTAATAAGAATTGTTGGTGCAAAAGAAGGTGATCCTGTTCAGTATAATGTATAATCTCCCTACTACAGATCAACTTGCAATGCTTGTTGTCGGAGACTTCTCTTTGGATACATTCAAACGTGATATCATAGTGGAGACTCATGCTGGGCAGCTTAAACAAATATCATCTTTACATCCTGCTTTCATGGCATTACAATATCCATTATTATTTCCATATGGAGAACGTGGCTTCCAAGTTGGCATTCCGTATAGTGGAGTGACTAAAAAAGGAAAAAAGGCAAGAGTGAAGATGACAATGCAAGATTATTACCGTTACAACATGTACTACAGAAAAAGTCAACCTAACCCATATTTATGTTACGGTGCTCTATCTACTCAAGCTAAGGTTGATGCCCGAGCTTGTATAGACGAAAATCGATTATGGTACATACTCAACAACCAATCTCGGCTTCGAATAGAAAATCTACAGGGTATCGCTGATGCTGTAGGACGTGGCTGCATAGATGGTCGTGAAATGGGTAAACTAACTGTACTACCTGCATCACACACTGGAGGGAGACGCTATATGATACAGAATTATCATGATGGGATGGCTATATGCAGAGTCTATGGCCCCCCTGATTGATGCGTCTGCCTACCGGAGTTTAGCTGGTGCTCTTCAGTATCTCACTCTGACACGTCCGGATCTTGCATATGCTGTCCAATAGATATGTTTGTTCATGCATGATCCTCGCGGGTCTCATCTGGCGTTTCTTAAGCGCATCTTGCGCTATGTCAAGGGTACCCTGTCCTATGGTCTTCGGATTGGCACTGGTCCGATTGACTCTCTTACGGCATACTCTGATGCTGATTGGGCAGGCTGCCCTGATTCTCGACGTTCTACCTCTGGATATTGTGTCTTTCTTGGCGATACATTGGTCTCTTGGTCGTCAAAGCGTCAGACTACAGTTTCTCGTTCCAGTGCAGAGGCAGAATATCGGGCTGTTGCTCATGCAGTTGCTGAGTGTTGCTGGCTACGACAACTTCTTCACGAGCTTCATGTTCCTCTCTCCAAGGCGACGCTCGTCTTCTGTGACAATGTCAGTGCAGTGTATATGGCTGCCAATCCTGTTCATCATCGACGAACGAAGCACATTGAGATTGATATTCATTTCGTCCGCGAGAAGGTGGCTTTAGGTGAAGTTCGCGTTCTTCATGTTCCTTCGTCGCGCCAGTTTGCTGACATTATGACTAAGGGTCTTTTTGTACAGTTGTTTACAGATTTTAGGTCCAGTCTAGGCGTTAGTCCACCTGCGACTGCGGGCGGGTGTTAGATTCTCGGTCCAGTCTAGGTGTTAGTCCACCTGCGACTGCGGGCGAGTGTTAGATATATAGAGTTGTATATGGTCTTGTATAGTACCACATTGGGTGTTAGATGTACTCCAAGCCGTATTCGGCATATATAATGATAGGTCACCCCCCCATCTTGGGTGTGTGGTGTTTGCCCAATATTCTACACTCTCCTGTTCGTTAAATATCGACAACAGGCATCACATTGGCCCAATTATTCCTTCCATTTTATTTCCTTTACATAAACTGTCTAAAACTCAATAAGGTACAGATAGTTGCGCGGTACGTTTCAAAATGTTATCAGTAGCTTTAGTTGGTCCCTGTTCTCTTTCATTGCAATTGTTTCACCATCGCCGTTAAGATTTGTAGTGGAATTCTCATATGTCCTGAGTAAACTGGAAGGGTGCGCTTAGACGGCATTGCTTAAAGGAGTAGCAAACATGTGGAAGGTGAGGATGATGAGCTTCAAGCTGGGGTTTGCTTTGAAGCGCAACTAGCCAACAAACCAAAAGCTACGGCCGAACCATCAGCCCATCCTTCTACTGCACTGCATCTATGGTCTCTCATGAATATATACCAGGCCATGGGTGCCATATTCCCTCCTCTGATCTCTGAGACTTGGAAGCACCAGACACGAGGCTGGCACAAGCCAAAATCTTGGTTTTCATCATAGAAGGCCAGGTATTTTTCTTCAAACCTGAAGTAAGTTGTTTCAGCCAATCATCCTGTTGTTCATACGATGTTGCAATGTATTTTGCAGTAATGTTGTGCTTTTCATTGTTGTGGTTCTGTTATAATTTTGAAAATTGCTCTTTGCTCCGCCTGGACCAATTACTGAATCTGCACCTGTGTACTTTCGTTGCCGAGATCTTAACATCAGATGTAGAAAGCTGTGATCTAGTTTCGTTGATACATGCCGTGTACTTCACACAAGTATACAGATCAAATTATATGGCACTTGTCAGGCCATTCTCCAACTAGGCAGTAGTAACACGAGCCTGCAAATCATTTTTTTGCTATTCTTCTTAGGGGAGCAACACCAATCTTTTTTTTAGAAAAGTAAATCATCCTGCAAACCTGCATTTTGCTGTTCTTCTAAGGGGCTGTTTCCTAAGCAACTAGCATTTGTTATGTGACCAGGCACAGCAACACCGCAGTAGGCTCTTAGGGTTCTCGAGCCAGCTAGGATTTGCATCTTTTTATTGCTAGGCCATTATACAATTCGTAGTCATAGATCATCTTAATCGATGCTGCAAATAAAACATGTGCGCAAATACATGATTGAAGCTTGCAGTTTCTGTTGCAAATAAACAAGCGCTTTAAGTGCTGCATTGATTCTTTCCTTCTTTCTTATGTTCTTTTTGGTTCAGTGATAATGAACATCGGTAGCCGTTAGCTATTTAGCCCAAGAAGCTCAGCGAGCAGCAAAATGAATAAAGACGCCACAATTCAGTGATCTCAACCATCATCATCTTTCTGTTCAATAAATCTTACAAAGCATTATCAGGAAACCCGTGCATTTACTACAAGAAGAGCAGTCATATAATTCAATGAAAAATTCTGGGTTTGCTATAAAATACAGGAGGTGCAACTGTAATTACCTAATTTGTAGTAACTAAGTTCACCAAAGTGCTGTGGGGCCAGTATATACCAGACAAGAAATACATTTAGGCCCTTTAACTTACAAAAACACACACACATAAACTTTTCTCAGCGCTGTGTCATCTCTTCTGTGCAAACATGGAATAGAATGAACAAATGACCTGTTGCAGTGCACCTCATGGAATCTGACATCAACTTGAAGCTCGCTATATCTCTTGATCCCAGTCATCATGCATAAGCCAACAGTGTAGCCAATACAATCCAGAATACTAAGAGTGGGAGTGTCAATGGTTTTGTTAGGGGGCTTGCATTGGGCAACCACGGATAATTTTCAGGAGATGGCATGACACAATTATCACCATTGAAGTACACTCGGCGTGGGAAGGCCCATCCCTTTTCAAAGGTGAAATCCTTGGAGTCCTTGCGGAGCAGTAGTTCTGATTGCACATTCCCAAGTTTACCAGCTTGCATCAGCAAATCATTGTAGAATTTTACACCCCAGAACATTGCTGTATCATCTGAAATGGGACAAACAAACTACATTAGGGGAGCAAGGGAGGCTGATCATTTTGATTTCCTTTTTGAAAGGAAGACAATTACTTACTTATTCCACCACCATATGGGGTAAGTGGTTTGTAGTTGAAGCTGAACAGCTGAGTGATATTATCAAAGTTTGGATGCTGAATGACCAAGTTCCACTGCGTGTAATTCATGCGGAAGTTGAAGTTTGTGATAGTGACTTTCACTCTCCAGTATTCCTTGTAGTTGAGCTTCACATGCCAGTGGATTCTTATCGGGCACATGTGGGAAGTGCATTGTACAAGAGGCTGACCAGTCCATTTCCCAGGGCCATCAATTGCAGATTGCAGATTAGGTGAATCCTCACTGTGAAATGCAACCAAACTCATCAGAACCTTTACAAAGGAAAAATAGAACCCTAATATGAAGTGTATTAAGAGTAAAAAGTAAGTGAACTCACTTCACACAGTTTGACCCACTTGGATTTTGGCAGCCACAAGAGCATGTTGGGCAGTTCACAATTGTGTCATTGTAAAATGATGACATAGATACACAGCAGGATGGAGTCTTCTGAGCAAGAAATTGGGAATATGTGCAAGTCACATTCCATGTCACTGCAGATAGGGTGTCTTTGTTAAGAACAATCAAGTGAAATAAAATCATCTACTATAAAATTTACACAAAATAGCAACTTGTATGGGACATTTCCTACAATTATCCAATTCTACTATATTATTTTGCTTAGAACAAAAAAAAGAATGCATTTTATTAGCCCTAGTAGTAACTTATTGTAAACAAATACCAATAAGCACTCCTTTGAGAACAAATCCCTCTTGTTAAAAACTTAAAATCTGACAAGTAATGTAACATTGTAACCTGACAATGTGAAATCCTGATGAAGGAATAGGAACACGTTGGATAATGCAATGATTTAGCTGTACCTTATTTCCACAAAGTACACAAGCAATTTATCACAAGTAAAATATAAAGCTCAATAGATGGGCAACTTACTTAGAGCTTGGGTTGCTCTGCGCCCATCCGCGGTGAAAAACTTCGTCGGCCTGCCAACAATTGCACGCCCACATGTGTACCCAGGACCTGGAGTCTTAAGAGTGAAGTTCTTCGGCACCTTGACAGTCTTATTGGTAGTCCCAGCAAGACCTACACTAATCTGAAAGGAGGAAGCAGCATTTGCTGGGTCCTGGTTAAATGTATTTATGACTCCTGCTTTGCAGCAATTGGCAATCTGCATGTTGTATGGAGTGCCTGGAAGTAAATCAACAATCGTGGGATCTTTCTTGCAGCAGTGGGGAGTGTTGCCCTTGAATTTCGAGCAATCACCCTGCTCGGTAGTCTGTGCCCCAACCATAGACCATATGACCTCCTTCTTTGCCCATGTCCACCCAAGCTGCCACCCAGGTGCCCCAATATGCCGGAATTGTTGATAGTTGAACATTGTGACAACAGCCTGCAGGAGAGATTTTATGGGAAATCATGAATCAGATATGCATAACGTCCTGCTGACATAAATCTTGGATGCTTTTCTTGCTATCTGTGATTTGTGTTTATATATCAACCTTTCGCCATGTTACATAACTTATATTGTACAGGTCAAACCGGGCTATTCAATAGATTGATCAGGGCCTACAAGGTTGGAGATGAAAGAGATACAACTGTTGGAGTGAGCGTGCTACTTACGACATATCCATCAGGAGTCCATTGCATAATATCCCATTTTATAGTGATGTTGCCATTTGGATCCAATGAATCATAAGCTTCTGCAGAGAGCAAATGAATGGTCCACATTAAATACAGATCCCAATTATAGAAGCATGAACAATAAATAGGCACAACACATGAAGTCTATGTTACATCTAATTCAATTAGGAAGATCCACACACCTAAGTTTGCTACTGGATCCGTTTAGAGTGAACTACAATTAACTAAAATCTTGACAAATTTGTTCACTTCTTGAACAGATCTACCATCAAGATGCTCAGTATGGAACAGCTCAGAACAAGATTCAGCAGACAGTGGCACTGGTTTGGTTAGACGGCAGCTCCACCTCCATGCGCGCTACCCTCGCGGTTGCCGGAAGCTAAGCCTACTTAATTTCGAATCATAATTGTGTCAAGCTCGAGGATCGAGCTGAATTGGAGCAGAGTGGGATCAAAATTACTCAGCCCAAGCATCATAGGAGCCACCGACACTGACCACGCCAACCAAACGGGGGCCGCATTTGTCAGAGTGCATCGGAACCACTCAGCGGAAGCATCCTAGGAGCTCCCCGAGCTCAGTCGCCGCAGAAGCAACGGCGATCGGGCGCCGGATCTAACCAGCTCGCGCATTCGCGGCACAAGCATGACGACACACGCAGAGAGAGAGCAGAGGAGCCGAAGGTGCCGAACCTGTGGTAGTCGGTGCGGAGAGGAGCAGCGCGGCCGCGAGCAGCACGGCGGCGCAGCACGCGACGGATCTGCCGCCCGCCGCCATCCTTCCTCCAGCCGCCCGCCTCACCGACACACGCGGGGGGTCTCCCACCGACAGATACAGGGAGCCGCGCCCGTCTACCCGCTGATCTCGCTCCGGAAGGCGGCGGCGATTGCGGCCGCGGATGGGCGCGCCGGGGAATGTGGGAGGAGTGGGGAGGAGGGCGGAGATCTGGGTGCGCTGGGGAGTGGGACTTAAAGCATGTGCGGCCGCGTCTCGTCTCCTCCCTCCCCTGTTTTTACTGCGACGGCAGCACGACACACTCTGCTCCGCAGCGGCTGCTTCCTTCCGCGCCTCGGTGCGGAGGGGTGGGGTTATATCGGGGACGTTTTCTTGCCGGGAGAGAGTAGATGTGACACCCCAACCTCCGGCGTGCATTTACCGGAATGCCCCTGGTGATACACAGCTGTTGGTGATGTTCACTCCGGGACAAGGACGTTCCGACAGGTGGGTGATTAACGGTAAGTGAAAACTGAAAATCTACCTGATTTCCGGGAATTTGCAGGGGAGCAGCGTCACACAGGATGACAGGACGGTGAAAAGCAAATCTTCTGAAGCTTAGTAGCAGTGATTGGGCATATAGTATCACCATCATGAGCAAAGTGTTGTCAGTCAGTCGGTCACCATACACCCTGCCACTCCCAGTCCCCAGGGGCAAAACCGGAACAATCAATCAGTGCCAGGCTTTACGAGTGCGTTTAAGTAATCACAGAGCGCGATGACCCATGAGGTGAGGCTAAACGCACACATGCGAGCCGACACTGCAGGGAATAAAGAAACGCGGGCGGGAGCGCGACAGAGCCCCTCCTCCCTCTTTCTGTCGGTGGGGGGCGAAAAAAAAAAGAGCAACGCCACTAATCACCAGCGGTGCACCACGCAAATCGCCCAGGCCAAGACGATCCCAGCGCGTGCGCCCGGTGCACCAACCAACGCTGTAGACCCCATCGCCATCGCGGCGGTAGGTGCTGCAACCTGGACGTACCAACAACCCGTGGCGACCATGCGAGATTATTTAACAACTGGTTTTTATTTATTTTCTTGTTAACTAATCGGTATCAGCATCAAGATCTCCAGCTGTAGTCTATAGCCCGACCCTAACAACCTCCATGTGTTGTACTCGTATATTTCTTTCCTAACTGAAGCATGGAATGAGTGGAGCTTGTAGCTGGGGAACTGATACAAGGTGGGACCCGCATGGCAGCGAGTGGAGGAAATGCCGGTGGACAGCCCAGCTAGGCTGTGCAAAACGTCTGCAACTCTGCATACTGCATGGCTGAATGTATTGGGAGATTTCTTCAAGAAAAAAAGAATATATTGGGAGAGCCGTGCATGGCGAGCTGCAGGGAGGTGATTAGTTTATAATAATTGTAGTTGCGAGAGAAGATTAGATCATGATTGAAGGGCTCGTGCCAGAGACTGAAAATAGAAATCTCCGAGCAGTAGCCAGCACTAAATTTGTTTTCTGCAAAGGTTCAGCAATCAACAGTTCAATTACTCTGTTTCTAAGTGCAAATTATATTAGAATCAGTGATGTTCACGTACCACCAGAAAGAGAGAAAGAAACACGCCGAATAACTTCTCCGTAGTTGTTGCAGTGTAATAATGGGCCGATGATTTGGACAAGAGAATGAGTTCGCGATACAATTTTTCGTGGACATTCTTTTATATCTTATAAAGTAGAATAAATTTTGTCCAAGGCAATGCGATTACCCTTTTCTTTTTCTTTGGAGCACTTTTATCTGAGCAATTATGGGCCATCACTGCAAGCACGTGTGCAGAAGCGTCGGTGTACGTATATATATACTAGGTTGAGTTCTCTCGAGCGCGCAAGTGATTGATGTCTTGTACTCTTGTTGATAGGTGTTGGAAAAAGAAGTCAAAAGATTGGAAACGGTGCCGGATATGGTTTTGTTCATGGTTAGAGTATTTGTCCTGTTCGAATACCTACGAGCGGAAAAAGTAAACTAAACTACTGTAAATCTTAACGAAAAAAAAAACAACGTGGTGATGAATTCGCAAGGCGCATTTCAGGGCTTCAATAAATACGGACCTATTGAGTACTCGAGTGCAGAAGACGTACTAAGTTTTCATTTAGGTGTTTCTCCCAATATTAGCAGTACCTTTAACTTTACGAAAAGCCTATAAGTTTGATAACCACACGTCGCTACCTTTCTCTGAGGAGCTAACCAGTGATCCCTAACCGGCGTTTCAGCATCAAGCAGCCAAAGGAAACGAGTACAGCAGCCGACTACACTAGATGAGAAGGACGACGACAAAGACCACACGGGCCATTCGCCACAAACTGCCTGCGTGCTTGTCAACAAAGAGCTTACCTTTGGGCCGAAGAAAGAAAGCCCTGGCCCAAAATAACCAAGGAAGTCTAAACTTTAAATGATCAGAATCACAAACTAAAAATTATTCAAGTCACAAAGTGAATCATAAACTCCCGTAGCTGCCGGGTTTCGGCAGCAGCATTTGCCTTTCATTGCCCAAATACAAACGGTCTATCATCTACGGTTACCAAAAGTGGCGCTTCAAGCCTGCCCCGTAACATTTATTCTGCGGAAATGGCAATCAGCCATAATCACCCGGATGGTTCTTTCGTTAGATGGCTTGCACTCGGCAAGGATGGGTAGTCTTCGGGGGATGGCAAGACACAGTTGTCACCATTAAAGTACACTCGGCGTGGGAAGGCCCATCCCTTTTCAGAGGTGAAATCGTTGGAGTCCTTGCGGAGCAGTAGTTCTCCTTGCACACTCCCACTCCCAAGTTTGCCGGCTTGCATCAGCACATCATTGTAGGGGTTTACACCCCAGAGCATTGCTGTATCATCTGAAATTGAACAAAAGAAAACTGCATTAGAGAGGGAGGGAAGGTAGAAGATTCATTTTTTTAATATTTTCATAAGCGGCAACAAGTTTACTGACTTAGTTCAGGACCATATGGGGTCAGTGGTTTGTAGTTGAGGCCGAACATCTGAGTGATGTTATCTAGGTTTGGATGCTGAACGACTAAGTTCCACTCTGTGTAATTCATACGGAAGTTGAAGTTTGTGACGGTGATCTTCACTCTCCAGTAGTCCTTGTAGTTCTGCTTCACGTGCCAGTTGATTCTTACCGGGCACATGTGGGAAGTGCACTCGACAAGAGGCTGCCCAGTCCATTTGCCAGGGCCATCAATTGCGGATCGTAGATGAGGTGAATCCTTACTGCAAAATGCACCAAACTTATTAGAATATTTGTGAATAAAAGAACGGGATGATCTTAAGAGGAAGAGTATTAATAGTATAAGTCAGCTCACTTCACACAGTTTGACCGATTTGGGTTTTGGCAGCCACAAGAACATGTTGGGCACTCCACAGTTGTGCCGTTGTAAAACGATGATAGCGATAGACAGCAGGATGGAGTCTTCTGAGCAAGAAATTGGGAATACGTGCAAGTCACCTTCCATGTCACTGCACATATAAAGAACAATGTCTTTATTTGTTAAAAATCATCTAGTTAAACTCCCTGCAATGAAATTTAGACAAACTAACATCTTGTGTGGAACCTTTCCAATGATTCTCTTGATTTAAAACACGGTATGTACTTGCCGCATAACAAAAATAACTGAAATTATCGTCTATTTCTAGACCAAGAAATTATATTAAACCAGGGATTGTTTACCATCGGCTGCTAGCCTACTAGCGGGACAGCACAGTCAGGAACACGTCAAAGCCAAACTACCATCGAAATCAGCTGTGCAAGGTACTATCTTTCTATGCTAACAAATAAACAAGCAACGCCCTATTCTGATCTCCCATACAATGTGTAATACATAATGTAATATGAGGATTAAGATATTCTGACAAGTAATACAAAGTAAGTTAAATTCATTTCTCTGATCTGACAAGTAATAATGTAACCTCACGTTTAGGAATCATGATTAAGAATTAGGAATATGTATTTTCAAAAGGAATAGGAATAACACAACAGTTTTAACTTGTAAGCTAATTCTCACAAAGCATACAAGCATCTGATGGCAAGCAAAATATAAAATTCAACAGATGGACAACTTACTTCGAGCTTGGGTTGCCCTGCGCCCATCCGCGGTGAAAAAAAAAGAAGGCTTGACCACAATAGCACGCCCACAGGTGTAGCCGGGACCAGGAGTCCTAAGAGTGAAGTTCTTTGGCACCTTAACAGTCTTAGTGGTAGTCCCAGCAAGGCCTACACTGAGCTGGAAGGAGGAAGCAGCATTTTCCGGGTCCTGATCAAACGTACTTATAACTCCTGCTTTGCAGCAATTGGCAATCTGCATGTTGTATGGAGTGCCTGGAAGTAGATCAACGATCGTGGGATCTTTCTTGCAGCTGTGGGGAGTGTTGCCCTTGAAATGTGAGCAGTCACCCTGTTCGGTGGTCTGTGCGCCAACCATCGACCATATGACCTCCTTCTTTGCCCATGTCCACCCCAGCTGCCACCCAGGTGCCCCGATGTGCCGGAATTGTTGGTAGTTGTACATGGTGACAACAGCCTGCACGAGACATTGTACTGGAAATGATGAACTAGATATGCTATTTTTCTTGTTTGTAATGTATCTTTCTGATTTATCCAATGGTGTAAATAATTCGTATTGTGCAAATCAAATTAGTTCAGTAGAAAAGATAAGCCTATTACTAGGTTGAACCTGAAGATGAAAGAAATACAGCTATGTTAGCCTTTGTTTGGGAAGTGAGGTGTTGGAGAGTTTTGAGGGGGATTGAAGTGGATTGAGTGAGATTTTGACTTGTAGGGAAAATTGCTCCACTTCAAACCCCTCCAATCCACTCCAATCCCCTAGTTTCCAAACAAGGCCATAGTGTGGGAATGCTACTTACAACATATCCATCAGGAGTCCATTGCATAACATCCCATTTTATAGTGATGTTGCCATTTGGATCCAGGGAATCATAAGCCTCTGCAAAAGCAAACAAAAAGGTCCCCGTCAAAGATATATCCCAAAATTTGAAGCCATCTTAACATTTAGTAACAATGTACTAGCATATAAAATGTAGCCAGCTTGGATCTTGAATGGTGCTGTAGGTTGATCTACTAGACTACTATCTCCAAGTAGTATTTTCCCTCAACATTAGTCATCTAAACTATGTTGAACAAACCCTTAAATAATTACAGGTTTGTTCTCTGACCAATCCAGAACACTGCCCAAAAGCTATTCAAGTAGCACAGGAGTGAGGAGGAGGAAGAAGAGTGGAGAATAGAACGAACGAGCCCAACCTGTGGTGTCCGGTGCGGAGAGCAACAGCGCCGCGGCGAGCAGTGCGGCGGCGCAGCAATAAGTGGCTGGCCTGCCGGCGGTCGCCATTCTTCCTTTGCGCCCTCCTCCCCGAGCGATAGATGTCTATCCGGCGATCTTGCTCGAGACAGCTGCGAGCTCGGCCTCGGCCACTGCGCACGGTGTAGCCGGTGAATGTGGTGGAGGACGTACAGGGGAGATCGGCTCAGTTTATAGCACACCAGTCAACGTCTTTGTGTTGACCTCACCAACCAAAGCACCCACAATTGCCGGTCACGAGCTATTGACTAGAGTTTTCGCAAATCGACCACGCATGGCGATCCCAAACGAAGCTCTTTTCAGACATTGGCCACAGCCTAACGATCGTATCATGGTAATCTTCAGCCTCTGGGAGTTCGTTTAAATTAAATAATGACAGACCGAGGGTGATGACTGATGACCCATGCAGTGGCCGTGAGAGATCAAGTGACTAATCCCACACATGCGCGAGCCGATACTCCACGGGGATAAAGAAACCACCGTGCAGGACCTCTGATCGCCAGCGATGCGGCCGCCCAATTTGAAGCTTCACCACGACGACTCCCGGTCCACGAATAAAACGCCGTAGATCGGCCCGGCCGGGGGCTGGTGGCCTGGTGCTGTATCTGTATGGCACGCCCACATGGGCTGGCCTCTTGGGGAGCGTGGAGTATCAGCATGTTGACCAGGAAGTGATTCTCCTTTTTGATGGCGATTGTTCGCAAGATGCTGAGAAAAGAAGTAAAACGCTTTAAAATAATGCTAAAGTGAGTTCAGATCATAACCACGGAGGATGAAAGGATAGAACATCATTATTATTTTTTAGATCTGAGTCGGGGTTCAGAGAAATGGTGTGTGATAAATGGCCAGCAAAACAATTAAGAAATCAATCAGGCAGCTTGGAAAGGCTGAAGCATTAATTTTAACAGTGGTTTGAAGAAGGACAAGGGCTAGGCTTAAAGAGAAACCTATCATCATCATACAAAACTTAGTTTTGGCTCCCCACTAAAGATTTCTCTCATCTCTCATGAAGCCACATCATCACCTCCCACTAAGATGCACTAAAAACCCACAAAAACATATTAATTGATATTTTTCTCATGTGCACATCATCTTTAATTCTCAAACGTGAATTGATTTTTACCTCATTTGCATAGTTAGTTGATATTGTAATACAAATACAAATATAATTTATTGTTTATCGAAAACTTTTTTAAATCCCGCAGCAACGCGCGGGGAATCGCCTAGTTAAATTAGATGCAGAACATGAGAGGAAAGAATCAACAGCTTTGGAATGGCAGGATAGATATGATATCGAGACATTTCTGGAGAGTATATTCATATTTGAGGAAATTATGTCGCAAAAAAAGAGGGGAGATTAAATGGTTATTGAAAGGAGATGCTAATAATGTATACTTTCATGGTGTGGCTAGTGGCAGGAGGAAGAAGTGTACTCCCTCCGGTTTGGTAAAAGAAGTCGTTTTGGACAAGGTTTGAGTCAAACATTGGAAATATAAATCATGAATAATATTTAAGTCGTTGAGTTTGAAAATGTGAAAATTACATGAATAGATTGGTCTTGAAACATACTTTCATAAAAGTATACATATATAACTTTTTAAGAAATATGTCTATAGAAAAGAGAAGTCAAAGTTGTGCTTTGGTGACCGTGTCGCTGTCCTAAACGACTTCTTTTACCAAACTGGATTTACTCTTGTAGAGGGAGAGCAAAAAATAGAGGGGAAGAAAGTCTTAGGGAACATATTGACAAGTATTACAAAGACCTTTTGGTAGTGAACCAGAAAGCAACAATTCAACCCTTTACCATGAATGAGATTGAGAGTGCTTTGAAAGACAGAGATCCTAGTTCTGCGCCAGTGCCAGATGGTTTGCCAATGAACTTTTATACAGAGAATTCTAAGAACAGGTTAAGAACCAATCTTTGAGATGTTCCGAAAGTTCCATAGAGAGGAACTAAACATTGCCAAAATGGATTATGAACTTATCACACTGATTCCCAAACTCAAGGAAGCAACTAGTATCGAACAATGCATACTCATTTGTGTGCTAAACGTTGATTATAATAAATTATGAAGACATTGACAATGAGACTCACCTCTGCTGCTGATAAAATCATAAGTGAAACTCAGATCACTTTTATTCCAGGATGATATATTCTAGAGAGGGTAATAATTTTGCATGAAGTACTTCATGAAATCAGGGTGAGGAAGCAAACATGAGTGATGCTCAAGCTTGATTTTGAGAAGGCATATGGTAAAGTGCATTGGGATTTTATGATGGATGTGTTGAAAGAACTCTTCCCTGCTAGATGGATTGAACGGATGACTGTGGGGGTGCTTGTTCCCTCTCCCTGCACTTGATGAAGATTTTCTTTGGACGAAACTCATGGTAAAGTCTAAAACAGAGGAACCATATTCATCGGTATCTTATATCCACAGGCCATTCTTCGTGCATACTGAAGAATGAGCAGCTAGCAGATACAATTCAGATCTTTCTGAACCATAGTGCCAGCGGCTTTTCAAGTTTAAGCCCCTTTGCTAGGGCTCCGGCTCCCGTCAAAATGGTTCCGGTCATCGTGCAACTGTGCAAGCGCTCACAAGCTGCGTTGGCACGTTGCCCATGCTCCACACGGTCACCGTCTCCGTGCTCACAGACAAGTGTACGGCGCACAGCTACTTCCCGGCGACCTCCGCCAGGATCATCCTCTTTCTGCGCCGTTGCCGACATCCAGCAGCCGGACATGCCCATCTGGTTCACCATGCATGGGCGCCGACAGACCGCTGGGAGCAAGGGAACGGAGGCGGGTAGCGGCCGGAACGCGGCGGCGCTCCGACGAAGGCGGGGCACTGACCAGAGGAGGCGCTCACCCAGGTCAGGGGTGGACGGTATTTCATTTACCGACCACCCCTTGAGTCCCTGGGCACCGTCCGATCAGAAATGTCCGGTCCAGATATATTCGGCACAGTCTGCCGTTTGGCTATCTCGGTCGTCGTCTTCGATCTCGGGACTCGGGAGCCACATGGCGGGCGGAGGTTCGGTGGCGCAGCGGCACAGCGACGGCTGCTCGAGGACGCCGGCGGCACACGGAGCCCGGCAAGTGCCACCCGAAGTTTCCGCCCGCCCGCCGTGGCCCCCCGGCGGCTGCGAGGACACGCTGGGCGTCCCGCGCGCGCCGCCACGCTCAGAACCATCCCATCAGCAGCAGTTGCCGGAGCTGGCTGGTGGTGGTCCCTCTGCCGCCGCCCCTGCCCCGGCGCGGATCGTGCTGGTGCGCGCGGCACAGCGAGAGTGAGGGAACGTGGACGAGGCCGTCTACACCCGCGCACCGGCCTCACCGCCACCAAGGGCTGGCCCGACGCCGAGGGACTACGGCCGCCGCCGACTTGAAAATCTTCTCCTCCAACCACCACCATGTATGCCCGCGGCGAGGATAGATATTTTCTCGGCCGTCGTGAATGCCCAGCTATGCAACAGCTGATATATAGATGTTTCAGAACATACAGGGGTTTACGCTAGGGGATCCACTATCACTTTTATTGTTTAATCTAGTCAGTCTCAATGACACCTGGCAATGATGTTAATAAAGCCCAAAGATTCAGGCAGCATCAAAGGTCTGGTTCTACAAGGGTGCTTGGTCATCTTTCTAGAATAAGAGGTTAAAAAAATTGTGAATACAAATTTTATGTTTTACTGTTTTGAGAAAATGCCAGGGCTTAATTAATCACCAGAAGAGTGAGGTGTTTGTTCTAGGTGTGGACAAACAAGAAAAAAGAGGACGACTTATATTTTATACAGTAATTGCGGAATACTCCATATGAAATATATTGGCATAATGATCAGTGAAACACATATGAAAATAGCTGATCTAGCTTATGTAAATCAAAAGTGGGAAAAAAAGATTACCAACTTAGCAGAGCTGTAACCTTTCATATGGGGAGAAGATAATCTTATCCAAGTCCTCTTTAAGCTCTATCCCTACATCCATCTATAACCCATGAAGCCCACCATCCATCTATAACCCATGAAGCCCCCCTAAGCCCCTTCTATAATTTTTTTTGTCATGGAAGAATGTGAGGAAAAAGAAAATAGAGAGAAAGAAGAAGAGAAATGAGAAGGAGAACGGAGAGAAGAAAAGGTACGAGGAGGATCAACCCCCCTGGATGGAAGAATGTTCTATGAAAATTCTATTCTAGAATTTGTTATATCAACAAAAGTTAACTGTTTATGAGGTGCTAAAAGATGATCAAGTAGACTTATCATTTAGAAAAACTTTTGGGGAACCAGAATTAATAAAGTGGAAAGACTCGTTAGGAATGGTTGCTAACTTACTCTATCTTTATGTAAATGTATGATTTTTTGGATAATATCTAATGCACACTCTTTTTAGATAATAGAATAAATCCGGCCTTGACCAAAAAGGCTATAGCCTATCTAATGCACACTCTTAGACACTACTTTTTGTTTGAAAATAATAATAATAATTAATACGGTAATACAAAAGAATTTTTATGATAAATCCAATGTTCTTATATCCATGTGACGAATCCAAATATTTTTTTCTTCGATCTATAGCCAAAGTGGAAAAACGTTGAGTGCACACATTGTAGGATTAGTTGGTTCCCCGCAAGATTTTGTCAGCAGACTTAACTCTATCAAACCCGCAAGTTTGCGGATTCGTTATCGCTTTTTTTTTGTGGGTTATTACTTTTCGTCTAATAGGAGCTCATCAATCAGCCGGTGCCAACCAGGAGCAAATGTTTTTTTTTTTGAGAAATACCAGGAGCAATTGGTGAGCAATCGTACAAGCGCGTTCAAAGATCACATGGCGACATGGGCCCACTCGCATAAACTAAGAAGCGAACGGGCCTGGCAACCTAGCCCAACAACGACCACGCGGCTATTTCTCACATTTTGCCTTTGGGCCCAAGAAAGAAGACCCCGGATGCCAATATGCCATTGACGCGGCGACGCCGTCCAACTCCAACAAAGCGGAAGCGGGCGAGGAACACATGCTCTGTCCCCCATTCTTGGCGAGTTGTTGTTGTGGACAAAAAGAGCACGAAAGCAGAAAAAGGGAAGGGAAAACAGGAGGAAGCCAGCCACAGCAGCCCGCCCGCCATTCTCGCCGTCTCCGAGCCGAGTCCAAGCCCCCAGCCGCGGCGAGGCGGCGCCCCCTTCGGTTCTCACCTCGGGAGTCGCGGATTAGTAGAGGAAGCGGGAGGATTTGAGCGGCGCGGCCATGGATACGACAACCAGGGCCGCCAAGATCCCGTCGCTCCAGCAGACGGAGATCAACTGGGACAAGTAAGCAACCGTCCTGTGATTCCTTAGGTTTCCATTCCGTTCCGATTCCCCCGTTTCCTCCGGTCCTGGAGATTTAGCTCCGATCGTTGAACCGTGTCCTCCGCCCTATTCGGGATTGGCGTCGGGATTAGGAATTGTGGTTTGTGGATTTGATACGGTTGGTCTTGCTCCTGGATGAGGCGCAATTCGGGGGAGTCGTAGCTGATTCCGGGTTTTTGGTTCTCAAATCGTTGTGCTGAAATGTTGCAGCCTCGACAAGACCAAGCTCTATGTGGTGGGCGCTGGCATGTTCAGCGGCGTCACCGTGGCGCTGTACCCGGTCTCGGTGGTCAAGACCCGGATGCAGGTCGCCTCTGGGGACGCCATGAGGAGGAACGCGCTGGCCACCTTCAAGAACATCCTCAAGGTGGACGGCGTGCCAGGGCTGTACCGGGGTTTTCCTACTGTTATCATCGGGGCTGTCCCAACTAGGATCATCTTCCTCACAGCGCTTGAGACAACCAAAGCAGCCTCGCTCAAGCTTGTTGAGCCCTTCAAGCTGTCAGAGCCGGTGCAGGCCGCCTTTGCCAATGGCCTTGCTGGTCTGGCTGCGTCTACGTGTTCACAGGCTATTTTTGTTCCAATTGATGTGGTACGCTTATTGTTTACCCTTTACATGTCCTTTAGAGAAAAAAAATGAGCTTACAATTTGTTGCTGATGTCACACTAGAATATTTTGCTTATTGTGCTGTGCATTGGAATGTCTCAGATAAGCCAGAAATTGATGGTTCAAGGATATTCTGGTCACGCCAGGTATAAAGGTGGAATAGATGTTGCTCGAAAGGTCATACAGGCTGATGGGATTAGGGGGTTGTACAGAGGATTTGGACTGTCTGTTATGACCTACGCACCATCTAGTGCTGTATGGTGGGCAAGTTATGGATCGAGCCAGCGCATAATTTGGAGGTTAGGAATAATCTGATTGGCTCATCACTGTGTTCCTCTCAGTCTTCTGCATTCTATTATGTTTAAAGGAGAAAAAAGGCCAGCAGAACATTTCTACATCATGATCATTTGAATTACTATTTTTCGTCCGCCCACAATCTTTCTGTACTGTGCCTCTTGATGCTCAAACTGCAGTTATAATTGCACTTTTGCTTTCTGATGCTTAGTCTATTGTGCTGATATATATATTCTTAGAATACAAGAATGCATCGTAATGCATGCTGTTGTGTCCTGGTTAGATTTCTTGTGGTGATCAATTCACATTTGCTCCATAGCTAAAGAGGTCACCAGGATAAGTTTGATAACTGACAAAAGGAAAGTGCAAATAAAGTACTTAGATTGTTTGATTCATTAGCAACTCAGAGAGCTTAATTACCATCCTGAAGCAATTTGACGAGTAAAGGACACAAATCCACTTATAGCCTGCCATCTGCAAACTTAATGGAAGCAACATCTGTTAGTATGCTGTAACTTTTGTTAAGAGTGCGTATGTAAGTGTACTGGAATCAGTACATTTTGTTAGTTTATTTGTTTTTGGTTGATGGATAAAAGATTAGATTTCTTGTCTTGTTAACTTATCTGAAATAAATCACTCTTATGCTCTTTTTACATGTCTGAACAGTGCTCTTGGCCATTGGCAAAATAAAGAAGAGGCTCCTAGCCAAATGAAAATAGTTGGTGTTCAAGCTTCAGGGGGAATTATTGCTGGTGCAGTGACTTCTTTCGTTACAACTCCCATAGATACAATCAAGACCAGGCTGCAGGTACTGTATGACATTCTATTTACTTCTTAACCTTGTAACTTGATTTGAATGGTGAAATATTTTGTCAGTCTTACCCTTGCAACTAGTGATTCTTGACTATGCTTCTCATTTGTCTATAGTTTGATTCCATATCAATGCAATGCCACCAAGTTTAGGGGCATGTATATTTTATCTTGGAAGTATGTTTTGTGTCAGACTTGAATACCTACATGATTTTCAACGATGTGGTATTGAGGTGCTAGACTGAAATGCTGCCTATATTAAAGCATATCTACTTCTATGCACTGGCGGAGCCACACGTCGGCCAACCTGGGCCGTGGCTCCCCCTTTGGCCCAAACAAGATTTCAGTGATTACATGTAAAAATTAGAGGGCCATACAATGTCATTTGCCGATTAGGGAAATAGAAGGAACGACAGCTCAATAGCTGATGGCAAGTATCACTGCTCCCTGTCCTCCGTCGTTGGCTCCGTGGTTTGCGACTTTGTGCTCTATAGAGTCCAGACTCCGGCTACGTACCGCACTCCCCAATCCCTATCGCACAGGTCTTCTTGCTCAAGGGCTCAGGCATCAGGGATTCAGAGCTTGCTTATCAGCAGCGGCAAGGGCAGGTGCAGGCAAATTGGCCCCCCCCTAGGTTCTGTTTCTGGCTCCGCCACTGCTTCTATGTTACATCAGATTATTTTCTGCTGGCATACCTTGATCAATTGTCATAGGTCTGTAATAAGGCCAAAATGAAACCCTCATTGGGAAACTTGATCTATCTTTTTTTTTTGCGGATAAGGGAAACTTGATCTATCTATGACCTCACTGCTTATTGCATGTGATAAAAGTTAGCACTTTCGAACTGACTAAGAGCACACCAGGGATATGGCATGCATTTTAACAACATGCTTCACGTATCCCAAAATATCACATGTTACGTTTGTAGCGATAATGCAACTATCAAACCTGAAAGTTCTCACAATCCTATATTTATGTTCAATCTCTCTCTCCCATCTATTCATATATTAAATCTGTTAAGTTTGTAGTGATGATGCGGCATAGTGTTTCTCTCTATATTGTTGTCACATTTTTTACATTTGTGCAGTTGTGCTATTTTGAGATCTTTGCTGTATATCCTGTGAGTTATCCTTATTTACAGATGATTTCATCAAGTTTTGTTTCTCATCATTTAGGTTATGGATAATGAGAACAAGCCAAAAGCTGGGCAAGTAGTTAAAAGATTGATCGCTGAAGACGGATGGAAAGGTTTGTACAGAGGGTTAGGTCCAAGATTTTTCAGCTCATCAGCTTGGGGTACCTCAATGATAGTATGCTACGAATACCTGAGTATGTATTGCCTCCCCTTGTCAAATGTATACTTATGCTTCTGGTTTTAAATCACTGAATCAAATGATATCACAAGCATATTTGGTGGCATATATTACTACAGCTCACGCAAGTTAATTTTTTTCATATACAAATAGCTCGCTTTTAGAATTTAGTTTATATGCGCAATTCAGGTTATTTGGCATCTCCAGTCCATTTCTCTTGTACATAAATCTTATGTTCAATGAAAATCTCGACTAAAATTAGAGTGTGGAACTTTTTCTGAATAAAGCTGTTACCTTACATGAAAACTTACTTGGGTCATTGCCAAGGAGCACACATTATTTCCTGTAACTGGCTGCTTGCTAACCATTGGCACATGCAAGTAGCAAATACTATCAGTTGCTTTCCTCATGCATCAATCTAGTCTAGTGTGGATTTAACCTCTGTAAAAGAAACCAAGTAGTCCTTTGTGTGAAACATCATTAGCATGTCATGAATAACAACCACTGATTATGTTTTCTTATTTCTACTGAATGGATTGCATTTCAGCGATTAGTTAGTAACTCTACTTGTAGTAAACAAGATCTCTTTCATCAAAGTTGTGCAATCAAAGATATATTTTATATAAGTTGTTTATTTATTTAGAGGACTAATATACATTTAATTTTGGTAACTTTGTGACCTGAACTCGAAGTATTTTGTTGTTCTTACTGTAATTTACTTCTGTTTCCTCACA
The DNA here is from genome assembly GCA_900205405.1 of Echinochloa crus-galli. Lineage (NCBI taxonomy): Eukaryota > Viridiplantae > Streptophyta > Magnoliopsida > Poales > Poaceae > Echinochloa > Echinochloa crus-galli. The sequence continues at coordinate 576,656 of OAMR01000242.1, read as the reverse complement.
GAGCGCTTGTGTGCTAAAGTTGAAGAGGTCTGACTTCAAGTCACCTTAACCCCGAATGCAACACAATCCTGGAAGTTTTGTATTACAAAAGTGGAATAATGCTGTACGTCAACAACATGACACCCACCCCAAGTTCCAGTTCTTGCTGACATAGGTGAAAGCATTAAGCGGATGTTTGATGGTGTTGAAGACTTCATTTGATGCCAGACGATAGTCCTTACAAACTTTGGTTCTCTGGGCAGTATTTTTCAAAAATGCTGGGGGCCTTATTTTTTTGCCCTCTTTTGTTGAATATGGATTAGGAGGATTATTTTAGATGGAGATAAACGAGATCAGATGTACACACCTATCATTCTTTAAAACTTCAAGGCTTATTATAGCGAGGCTGGATGGTTGAGACCAGCTGTAATGCATGGAGCAATATCTCCACCATATTCTCGTTTTCACCATTTTATTCTCCAATATATACATGTGGTTTCAATTGTCCTTCTGATCTGCCCTTGAAATGAAAAAATGTGGAAACTTTGCTGTGCCCAAGTTCACTGAATCACTGTGGAAATCATATTATTATGTTCACTGAATTACTGTGGAAATCATATTATTGTGTTCACTGAATCACTGTGGAAATCATATTATTATGTTCACTGAATCGTTACTGACAGACAATAATCGTCTAGAGATTCATTGTGGGTTGATATCTTTTGGTGCCATGGACATTGAGCGTTTAATTTGGCGCTCAAACTACCCTTATTTTCCTGATTTTTTGTGGGTGCGATACCATTCCCACCTCTGGTTACTGTCTGTTCATGGTTAGCAATTAGCATTCATGATTTATTTTGTATGACAATCCATGACTGATTTTGGGAAATGGATTGTGATGGATGAACTAACGTACTCTATGCAAATTTAAGGTTTTTCGCTATATGGATTTTACATGAGGAATCTGCACTATGCAATTTATTCATATTTGTACCCCCTAAACCAACGATATATTTTTTCTCGCAAAAAAAAAACCCAACGATATTAACGGTTTTGTCCGGGATTCGCCACGATGAAGATTTGCAATTTCCTGATATCCCATGACCCACATGTAAGGCACACGTGTGGTAGCATTTCGTGAATACTCGAACAAAGGACATTGTCCAGCTTCAGTCCTCTCCAGCTTCAGTCCATGTCCAGTCACAGATCGTAGTACAAAACGAATCCGCCGCGCAAGAAGGCATTGAGGATTTTGGGTCGGCCTCCGGATTCCGGGAGTGGGGAGGGAGGGGAATCGAAGCAACGAGGAGGAAGCAATGGACGAGGCGGTGCAGGAGGCGAAGCTGCTGCGGCAGGTGAACGCCCTCATCGTGGCCCACCTCCGCGGCCAGAACCTCGGGCAGGCAGCAGCGGCCGTCGCTGCCGCCACCATGACTCCCCTCTCCGCCGCCGACTCCGTCCCTGCCAACCACCTCCTCCGCCTCGTCGCCAAGGTCCCCCCACCCTCCCATCTCCTGCCTAGGATTTTGTCCCGCCGGTCTAAACCCTCGCTGTCGGTACGCAGGGCCTCGCGGCGGAGCGAGGAGGAGGAGGAGCCGTATCCGCGTTCGATTCCGTCGGATTCGGTGGGGTGATGCCGGTCCTCGGCTCCAGTGCCGTGGATTTCAGGTATTGCTCGCCCGCGGTGTTGCCTAGTGATTGGGTGTTTCGTTTTGGTGCTGAATTGTGATTAGTAAGTGGTGAGTGTTGACGGAGGTGCTATGTAGTGTGCAGGATGTCAGGGGTTCGTCCAAGAGCTTCCCCAAGCACGAGGCGAGGCATGTCTCTGACCATAAGGTGCGTATGATTCTAGTTTTTGCTTGATCTCACACCGCTCCTATTGTGTCAATCTCCATTTTATCTGAACATTTACTGCTACTAGTATTGCACGTTGCGTGTTCGAGAAAAAACTAGTATTGCACGTTTTGCACTTGCGGCAGTAACATGATTATGTGTACAGATTGAGATTCTACTAATGAGTTGGCATTTGATTTTGCTGATGTTCATTGGCTTACATTTTCTTTAGAACATTGCCCGGTGTGCGAAATTTAGTCCTGATGGCAAGTATTTTGCGACTGGGAGTGCCGACACATCGATTAAGTTCTTTGAGGTGAGCTTGAATTGCCACTCCGAGTGCTATCTGGGTTTCCACTGCTTTGTACTTGCAACTCACTATTGTTCTCTCTTGCAGGTTGCTAAAATTAAGCAGACGATGGTAGGGGACTCCAAGGATGGCTCTGCCCGTCCTGTGATACGTACATTTTATGATCACATGCAGGTGAGCATGTCTTGTGTTCATATATGTTGTATATTTACTGATCAAGGGTGTAAGGCTCTTTTGAACATTTCTACAAGATTGCTTCTGGTTAGGGCTCCTGCGGTTTATAGTTAAAAATATTTTCTCACCCAGCTGTGTTGAGCATTGACAGGGTATTCAATATTGTAATGAACGAACAAGTTCATGTGCTCTATTTGTCATTAGTGGCTTCCTTTATTTTCCATTGCTCAATTTCCACTGTGCTCTCTGTCAGCTGGTAAACATTTGATTTCTTGCAGCCCATCAATGATCTAGATTTTCATCCTGAGAGTCCAATACTGATATCAGCTTCAAAAGACAATACAATAAAGTATGATTATCTTTGATGTCTACCCTCCGCTGTTAGATTGTCTATTTGAGGTGCTCATACTGGGATTAAGCACCCTTTCAATTATACGTCAACAACATGACACCCACCCCAAGCTCCAGTTCTTGCTGACATAGGTGAAAGCATTAAGCATGGATGTTTGATGGTGTTGAAGACTTCATTTGATGCCAGACGATAGTCCTTACAAACTTTGGTTCTCTGGGCAGTATTTTTTAAAAATGCAGGGGGCCTTATTTTTTTGCCCTCTTTTGTTGAATATGGATTAGGAGGATTATTTTAGATGGAGATAAACGAGATCAGATGTACACACCTATCATTCTTTAAAACTTCAAGGCTTATTATAGCGAGGCTGGATGGTTGAGACCAGCTGTAATGCATGGAGCAATATCTCCACCATATTCTCGTTTTCACCATTTTATTCTCCAATATATACATGTGGTTTCAATTGTCCTTCTGATCTGCCCTTGAAATGAAAAAATGTGGAAACTTTGCTGTGCCCAAGTTCACTGAATCACTGTGGAAATCATATTATTATGTTCACTGAATCGTTACTGACAGACAATAATCGTCTAGAGATTCATTGTGGGTTGATATCTTTTGGTGCCATGGACATTGAGCGTTTAATTTGGCGCTCAAACTACCCTTATTTTCCTGATTTTTTGTGGGTGCGATACCATTCCCACCTCTGGTTACTGTCTGTTCATGGTTAGCAATTAGCATTCATGATTTATTTTGTATGACAATCCATGACTGATTTTGGGAAATGGATTGTGATGGATGAACTAACGTACTCTATGCAAATTTAAGGTTTTTCGCTATATGGATTTTACATGAGGAATCTGCACTATGCAATTTATTCATATTTGTACCCCCTAAACCAACGATATATTTTTTCTCGCAAAAAAAACACACACACACAACGATATTAATGGTTTTTGTTCGGGATTCTCCATGATGAAGATTTGCAATTTCCTGATATCTCATGACCCACATGTAAGAGACACGTGTGGTAGCATTTCGTGAATAAACGAAGTCTCGAACAAAGGACATGTCCAGCTTCGATCTCTCCAGCTTCAGTCCTCCTCTCCAGCTTCAGTCCATGTCCGGTCACAGATCGTAGTACAAAACGCGCAAGAAGGCATCGAAGATTTTGGGTCGGCCTCCGGATTCCGGGAGTGGGGAGGGAGGGGAATCGAAGCAACGAGAAGGAAGCAATGGACGAGGCGGTGCAGGAGGCGAAGCTGCTGCGGCAGGTGAACGCCCTCATCGTGGCCCACCTCCGCGGCCAGAACCTCGGGCAGGCAGCAGCGGCCGTCGCTGCCGCCACCATGACTCCCCTCTCCGCCGCCGACTCCGTCCCTGCCAACCACCTCCTCCGCCTCGTCGCCAAGGTCCCCCCACCCTCCCATCTCCTGCCTAGGATTTTGTCCCGCCGGTCTAAACCCTCGCTGTCGGTACGCAGGGCCTCGCGGCGGAGCGAGGAGGAGGAGCCGCATCCGCGTTCGACTCCGTCGGATTTGGTGGGGTGATGCCGGCCCTCGGCTCCAGTGCCGTGGATTTCAGGTATTGCTCGCCCGTGGTGTTGCCTAGTGATTGGGTGTTTCGCTTTGGTGCTGAATAGTAATTAGTGAGTGGTGAGTGTTGACGGCGGTGCTATGTAGTGTGCAGGATGTCAGGGGTTCGTCCAAGAGCTTCCCCAAGCACGAGGCGAGGCA
>OAMR01000242.1:556954-570067 GCA_900205405.1 Echinochloa crus-galli | reverse complement strand
TTGGCCCAAACAAGATTTCAGTGATTACATGTAAAAATTAGAGGGCCATACAATGTCATTTGCCGATTAGGGAAATAGAAGGAACGACAGCTCAATAGCTGATGGCAAGTATCACTGCTCCCTGTCCTCCGTCGTTGGCTCCGTGGTTTGCGACTTTGTGCTCTATAGAGTCCAGACTCCGGCTACGTACCGCACTCCCCAATCCCTATCGCACAGGTCTTCTTGCTCAAGGGCTCAGGCATCAGGGATTCAGAGCTTGCTTATCAGCAGCGGCAAGGGCAGGTGCAGGCAAATTGGCCCCCCCCTAGGTTCTGTTTCTGGCTCCGCCACTGCTTCTATGTTACATCAGATTATTTTCTGCTGGCATACCTTGATCAATTGTCATAGGTCTGTAATAAGGCCAAAATGAAACCCTCATTGGGAAACTTGATCTATCTTTTTTTTTTGCGGATAAGGGAAACTTGATCTATCTATGACCTCACTGCTTATTGCATGTGATAAAAGTTAGCACTTTCGAACTGACTAAGAGCACACCAGGGATAGGGCATGCATTTTAACAACATGCTTCACGTATCCCAAAATATCACATGTTACATTTGTAGTGATAATGCAACTATCAAACCTGAAAGTTCTCACAATCCTATATTTATGTTCAATCTCTCTCTCCCATCTATTCATATATTAAATCTGTTAAGTTTGTAGTGATGATGCGGCATAGTGTTTCTCTCTATATTGTTGTCACATTTTTTACATTTGTGCTATTTTGAGATCTTTGCTGTATATCCTGTGAGTTATCCTTATTTACAGATGATTTCATCAAGTTTTGTTTCTCATCATTTAGGTTATGGATAATGAGAACAAGCCAAAAGCTGGGCAAGTAGTTAAAAGATTGATCGCTGAAGACGGATGGAAAGGTTTGTACAGAGGGTTAGGTCCAAGATTTTTCAGCTCATCAGCTTGGGGTACCTCAATGATAGTATGCTACGAATACCTGAGTATGTATCGCCTCCCCTTGTCAAATGTATACTTATGCTTCTGGTTTTAAATCACTGAATCAAATGATATCACAAGCATATTTGGTGGCATATATTACTACAGCTCACGCAAGTTAATTTTTTTCATATACAAATAGCTCGCTTTTAGAATTTAGTTTATATGCGCAATTCAGGTTATTTGGCATCTCCAGTCCATTTCTCTTGTACATAAATCTTATGTTCAATGAAAATCTCGACTAAAATTAGAGTGTGGAACTTTTTCTGAATAAAGCTGTTACCTTACATGAAAACTTACTTGGATCATTGCCAAGGAGCACACATTATTTCCTGTAACTGGCTACATGCTAACCATTGGCACGTGCAAGTAGCAAATACTATCAGTTGCTTTCCTCATGCATCAATCTAGTCTAGTGTGGATTTAACCTCTGTAAAAGAAACCAAGTAGTCCTTTGTATGAAACATAGCGTGTCATGAATAAAAACATAGTTGTGCAATCAAAGATATATTTCATATAAGTTGTTTATTTATTTAGAGGACTAATATACATTTAATTTTGGTAACTTTGTGACCTGAACTCGAAGTATTTTGTTGTTCTTACTGTAATTTACTTCTGTTTCCTCACAGAGCGCTTGTGTGCTAAAGTTGAAGAGGTCTGACTTCAAGTCACCTTAACCCCGAATGCAATTCCCACAATCCTGGAAGTTTTGTATTACAAAAGTGGAATAATGCTGTACGTCAACAACATGACACCCACCCCAAGTTCCAGTTCTTGCTGACATAGGTGAAAGCATTAAGCATGGATGTTTGATGGTGTTGAAGACTTCATTTGATGCCAGACGATAGTCCTTACAAACTTTGGTTCTCTGGGCAGTATTTTTCAAAAATGCTGGGGGCCTTATTTTTTTGCCCTCTTTTGTTGAATATGGACTAGGAAGATTATTTTAGATGGAGATAAACGAGATCAGATGTACACACCTATCATTCTTTAAAACTTCAAGGCTTATATAGCGAGGCTGGATGGTTGAGACCAGCTGTAATGACATGGGGCAATATTTCCAGCATATTCTCGTTTTGACCATTTTATTCTCCAATATATACATGCGGTTTCAATTGTCCTTCTGATCCGCCCTTGAGAGAAAAAAATGTGGAAACTTTGTGTGCCCAAGTTCACTGAATCACTGTGGAAATCATATTATTATGTTCACTGAATCGTTACTGACAGACAATAATCGTCTAGAGATTCATTGTGGGTTGATATCTTTTGGTGCCATGGACATTGAGCGTTTAATTTGGCGCTCAAACTACCCTTATTTTCCTGATTTTTTTGTGGGTGTGATATCATTTCCACCTCTGGTTACTGTCTGTTCATGGTTAGCAATTAGCATTCATGATTTGTTTTGTACGACAATCCATGACTGATTTTGGGAAATGGACTGTGATGGATGAACTAACGTACTCTATGCAAATTTAAGGTTTTTCGCTATATGGATTTTACATGAGGAATCTGCACTATGCAATTTATTCATATTTGTACCCCCTAAACCAACGATATATTTTTTCTCGCAAAAAAAAAACCCAACGATATTAACGGTTTTGTCCGGGATTCGCCACGATGAAGATTTGCAATTTCCTGATATCCCATGACCCACATGTAAGGCACACGTGTGGTAGCATTTCGTGAATACTCGAACAAAGGACATTGTCCAGCTTCAGTCCTCTCCAGCTTCAGTCCATGTCCAGTCACAGATCGTAGTACAAAACGAATCCGCCGCGCAAGAAGGCATTGAGGATTTTGGGTCGGCCTCCGGATTCCGGGAGTGGGGAGGGAGGGGAATCGAAGCAACGAGAAGGAAGCAATGGACGAGGCGGTGCAGGAGGCGAAGCTGCTGCGGCAGGTGAACGCCCTCATCGTGGCCCACCTCCGCGGCCAGAACCTCGGGCAGGCAGCAGCGGCCGTCGCTGCCGCCACCATGACTCCCCTCTCCGCCGCCGACTCCGTCCCTGCCAACCACCTCCTCCGCCTCGTCGCCAAGGTCCCCCCACCCTCCCATCTCCTGCCTAGGATTTTGTCCCGCCGGTCTAAACCCTCGCTGTCGGTACGCAGGGCCTCGCGGCGGAGCGAGGAGGAGGAGGAGCCGTATCCGCGTTCGATTCCGTCGGATTCGGTGGGGTGATGCCGGTCCTCGGCTCCAGTGCCGTGGATTTCAGGTATTGCTCGCCCGCGGTGTTGCCTAGTGATTGGGTGTTTCGTTTTGGTGCTGAATTGTGATTAGTAAGTGGTGAGTGTTGACGGAGGTGCTATGTAGTGTGCAGGATGTCAGGGGTTCGTCCAAGAGCTTCCCCAAGCACGAGGCGAGGCATGTCTCTGACCATAAGGTGCGTATGATTCTAGTTTTTGCTTGATCTCACACCGCTCCTATTGTGTCAATCTCCATTTTATCTGAACATTTACTGCTACTAGTATTGCACGTTGCGTGTTCGAGAAAAAACTAGTATTGCACGTTTTGCACTTGCGGCAGTAACATGATTATGTGTACAGATTGAGATTCTACTAATGAGTTGGCATTTGATTTTGCTGATGTTCATTGGCTTACATGTTCTTTAGAACATTGCCCGGTGTGCGAGATTTAGTCCTGATGGCAAGTATTTTGCAACTGGGAGTGCCGACACATCGATTAAGTTCTTTGAGGTGAACTTGAATTGCCACTCCGAGTGCTATCTGGGTTTCCACTGCTTTGTACTTGCAACTCACTATTGTACTCTCTTGCAGGTTGCTAAAGTTAAGCAGACGATGGTAGGGGACTCCAAGGATGGCTCTGCCCGCCCTGTGATACGTACATTTTATGATCACATGCAGGTGAGTATGTCTTGTGTTCATATATGTCGTATATTTACTGATCAAGGGTGTAAGGTTCTTTTGAACATTTCTACAAGATTGCTTCTGGTTAGGGCTCCTGCGGTTTATAGTTAAAAATATTTTCTCACCCAGCTGTGTTGAGCATTGACAGGGTATTCAATATTGTAATGAACGAATAAGTTCATGTGCTCTATTTGTCATTAGTGGCTTCCTTTATTTTCCATTGCTCAATTTCCTCTGTGCTCTCTGTCAGCTGGTAAACATTTGATTTCTTGCAGCCCATCAATGATCTAGATTTTCATCCTGAGAGTCCAATACTGATATCAGCTTCAAAAGACAATACAATAAAGTATGATTATCTTTGATGTCTACCCTCCGCTGTTAGATTGTCTATTTGAGGTGCTCATACTGGGATTAAGCACCCTTTCAATTATTTGAGTGTTTTTCATGGTATTAATTGATCACTTTGCTATTCCCCTGTACTTGAAATTTGCCCAACAGATTCTTTGACTTCTCAAAAACCAATGCAAGGAAAGCATTCAGAGTTATTCAGGTAGTAAAAGTAACCCAACGTATCACTGTATTATGTAAAATGGTGTTTTCATTGCATATATCAAGGCTCATTTGTTAATACCTGGACAGGATACTCATAATGTTAGATCTGTATGTTTTCATCCCTGTGGGGATTACCTTTTAGCAGGTACTGCAATCCTTTCACTCAATTTGAAATTTACCTGTAATTGTGCTGTTATACATTGATTCTTCAGCATGATTTTGAAATTTTAACTGTTTAACATAGTTCGAGGAAATAACCGTTTTAACATGTTTTTAGTTATTATTCAGTAAAGTAATTTAGTTGTTTCCACAATTTTTAGATATTCTAGTTCAAGGATTTGAATTCTGTTCCTGTATCAAGTAGTTTCTACTTCTCGGGCATTTTGAAAATAATGCAAGTATACCATTTAGAGCTGTTGTTGTTTGGAAAGTCAAATATACCTGCTTTTTGTTGGAGAATTCATTTGCATCTGTTAAGTAGGCAAATCCTGGAAGCAACAGGTGCTGATAAAAAAAATATTTGCAGGAACTGATCATCCAGTTGCCCATCTGTATGATGTAAACAGTTTCACGTGCTATTTATCAGCAAATCCACGGGATTCTAGTTCTCCCATTAACCAGGTAGTCCTTTTTTTTACCGATTCTGGTTCACAAGCATTAGACCACATTAGTTATTTTTCCATTAGAGGTTCGATTTTACTATGCTAGTCGTACTTACCAATGTTGGTGGCAGGTGCGCTACTCTTGTACTGGGAGCTTGTATGTGACTGCTTCTAAAGATGGTTCTCTGCGCATCTGGGATGGAGTATCTGCTGAATGTGTTCGTCCAATTATTGGAGCACATGGATCTGCAGAAGCTACTAGTGCAGTGTTCACCAAAGATGAGAGGTAAGTGAGCTGTTGGAAGATGCTCTTCTCTCAATATAAGACTGGGTTGTTGTTTGGTTTAGAGAAAAAAAAAGAGAAAGGTGTATGTTTTAAGTTTGACTCAGAGAACAAAGAGAAAGGTTTGTCTGTATATACTGCCGAAATAGACTGGTTTGAACTTGCAGCTAAGGCTATTGGCATACCTCTGACTACGATAATAACTGGTTTTCTGTTTAGGCTGTCTTCAATGAAACTGAGGAGTTCGTGCTATCAGCTGACGAGCAAAACAACGAGGTAAATGCCAATTTGGGAAAAGTGTTCATGTTTGTCTTTCAACAGGACAACTAGAGCCTAACGATGATGCTTGGTCTTCAGGTTAAGTTTGACTCAATTTAGAGAACAGAGATAAAGGTATATGTTGTAAGTTTGGCTCAAGATATTAACAACCTAAGCTGTATTTGGAACGCAGGAATGTTGTAGGATTTTGAAGGATTTGTAACATGTCATCAGAACTCCTGTGTTTCAGACAGGTCTATCTGTTTGACAATCTAAAGAGTGATTAGCAAGTTTTACTGCTTTGTCCTAATGTTTCAGCAATACATTAAGAACCCGCCTAAGTGCATATAAAGTTCTTTTGAGAACTTAAGCTCAAATACCTTGTGTTTATACCGTTGTTTAGTCTGAATTAACCTGCATATAAGATTGAGGGGGAAAAAACTGTGAAAGTGAACTTCTTCATTATCATGTATTCATGTTCATGTATATTATGAAATTTGTACACTTCATCTTAGCTATCTGTAATGATCTTTACAATATTCTTTCAGGTACCTCCTGTCTTGTGGGAAGGATTCTTCTGTAAAGCTGTGGGAAGTTGGCACTGGACGACTTGTGAAGCAATATGCAGGGGCTGTTCGCAGACAATTCCGTTGTCAGGTTAGTAGTATGTGTGCTTCTGTAAGGTTATCCCTTTTTTCTGGAATTTACTCATTTTGTTATATATGTTTTTGTTGTCCCAGAGCTTAGGAAAAAATGTTCTTAAATTCCAAACAGAAGATTGTAATTTTTTCTTGAATGCGAAATAGACTGGTTTGAACTTGCAGCTAAGGCTATTGGCATACCTCTGACTACGATAATAACTGGTTTTCTGTTTAGGCTGTCTTCAATGAAACTGAGGAGTTCGTGCTATCAGCTGACGAGCAAAACAACGAGGTAAATGCCAATTTGGGAAAAGTGTTCATGTTTGTCTTTCAACAGGACAACTAGAGCCTAACGATGATGCTTGGTCTTCAGGTTATTGTCTGGGATGCACTTACGGCTGAAAAGGTTGCAAGATTGCCCTCTGGCACCACCGGCGCTCCTAGATGGCTCGACCACTCCCCAGTAGAGCCAGTGTTTGTTACTTGCGGAAACGATAGATCCATCAGATTTTGGAAACAAACTGTGTAGGCTTGTAGATTCAGCCATTCTAGTTAAGAGTTTGTAGCATTACTATTTCAGGATAAATTTTCTCATGTAACTCGAGCGGTTGTATATGGGAGAAATTGGCACAAGAAATACATTTATTTACTTTGCACTAGCAAACTTTAGTTTTTGGCTCTGCATGCAAGGTTTTTTAAAATTGTGGCTCGAGGAATGCTTTTCTCGATTACGATTGCCAATACCAGTTGTACACATTTCTCTCGTTAGTTACTTTTGAGAGGAGAAAAGAGACAAGTTCTCTATTTCACCTTTTTTTCTGGCGACAACTTCTCTGTCGGCCGTGAGAAAGAATTTAGCCGAATTTTCTCTGTCCTGTGGGCCTAAGACCGGGATGGCCCATACGAGCCCGACCCATATTGCCAGATTCGAGTGAACTGGCTCCAACTAAACAAATTCCCCATTTGCCATTTCCGACGAGCACCTTCCCCGTCCTCCTCCCACCTCGCGTGGCACGCCATGGCCTTCTCCCCGCGCTCGCCGTGGTCGCGCGCCAGGAAGCCCGACGTCTACTCTACCTTCGTCGTCCACGGCGATGACGAAGACGACGACGCCCGCGGCGGCGGGAGGCCCGCCGCGATGGCGGAGGATGACGACGACGAGGACCCCTCCTCGCTGCCACCGCTTCTCCAGCGCCTCCCCAAGGACTTCGGCGGTGCCTCCTTCGACGAAGACGAGGACCCCTACTCCTCCGACCCCGACGACGCCTCCCTCTCCGCAACCGTCGTCGTCAAGCGCGGCGCCCCGGCCTCCGCCCGATCCCCGTTCCTGGATCTGCGGCGCTCCAGCCCCCGCGCCGCCGAAGAGGACCCCTACTCCACCTTCGTTGTCCACTCCACCTCCCGCTCAGGGGTTGCCTCTTCCAGCCCACACGAGCCCGCCACCGGCACATTCATCCGTCGCTCGGGTGGCTCTTCCAGCCCTCGCGAGTCCATCTCCGGTACATTCATCCGCCGGACGGGCAGCCCGTCTAGCCCCCGTGAGTCCGTATCCGGCACATTCATCCGCCGGACAGGGAGCCCGTCGAGCCCCCGCGAGTCGTTCTCTGGCACCTTCATTCGCCATACCAGCGGGGGCTCAAGTCCCCATGAGGCTGCTGCCACTGGCGGCGGCGGGGGGTTCGGATCCTCTTTCTGGAGTCCAGCGGTGGAGCAGTCGGAGGAGCTCCGGCAGCCGGCGCCTCTGATGCAGCAGCAACAGCAGCAACATTCAAGGCGGAAGCCATCGGTGAGCTCAGTGCCAGATAGCGTTACGAGGGAGGATCCTTCTACCAAGTACGAGCTGCTCCATGAGCTCGGTGCGACTCTCGCTTTGGAATTAGTATTTCATTTCTTCTATATCTCTGTTTGTAGAATTCCTGAAGCTTCGAACTGTTTGCATAATGCAAAAATTCATTGTGGAATTCAGGGAAAGGCTCATATGGTGCGGTGTACAAAGCAAGGGATCTCAGAACGCAGGAGCTTGTGGCTGTCAAGATCATCTCCTTAACAGAAGGGGTCAGTTTCTGTTACAAAGTTCTGTGTAGATTCTAAAGGCTACGAGAGATATATTTGTCATTCATATTGCTTTGTTGCGAGCATTTAGTTTGCATGGGCTTAAATTGTGAGAGACCCTCACAAACATGAGCTGTCTGTGCACTTGCATGTTTCCAAAGTTGAAATATCTATCTTTGCTCTTCAGGAAGAAGGATATGAAGACATACGGGGTGAAATTGAGATGCTGCAGCAATGCAGCCATCCAAATGTCGTCCGCTACTTTGGAAGTTATCAAGGAGAGGAATACCTATGGGTATCATCAAATAACCTGATATCCATCTTTGTGATACTTGCTTGCATGTCAACTCATGAAACAAGCTTGATGTAAATGTGATTCTCTACTTGTAGATAATTATGGAGTATTGTGGTGGTGGAAGTGTTGCTGACTTGATAGGCATCACAGAGGAGCCTCTTGATGAATCCCAGATAGCTTACATATGTAGAGAAGCACTTAAGGTATTGTTCTTCTAACACGTTGCATGTGGAGTTAAAGTATTGTATAAAATAACTATGAGATCTGCTGCTTATCCGCAACATACTCAGTCACCAGTTTAAAATATTATATATGGGGTAGTTAAATGCCTTCAGATATTTAATTTTGCCTGGATATTTTCTTCTACAGGGTCTTGCTTACTTGCACTCAATTTTTAAAGTTCATAGAGACATTAAAGGTGGCAACATTCTTCTAACTGAACAAGGCGAGGTGAAGTTGGGTACGTGCACTTGTTTTCAGTTATTTCTTAATTTCATTTATTACTGCTTGATATTTCTGCGTGTCCTGACTTGTGAATTCGGCATGGTGTACCACGATGTTTCGAGCAGGCGATTTTGGTGTAGCTGCCCAACTGACGAGAACCATGTCAAAGCGCAACACGGTATTCTTAACTGTATTCATTTGCTACTTCAAATCGAAAGTTCTAGAAGCATTACATCAATGTAACGGAAAGTGGAGTGACATTAAATTTTAGCATAAGAGCCCCCATTTGTGCTTATGCATAGTTCTCTAATATGATGGTACTTTGATGGAAAATTTCGAAACAAGTTTGTATTGGAAAAAGATCACTAAGATGTCCAAAGTCCGAACTATTTATGTTGAACTTCATGCAATTGCGTTAGGTTCTATTAGGTTAAAGAATGGAAAGTATCTAGTTTGTACTTCCTCAGTTGTTGGCACTTCTTCAGTTCTTCGAAGCAAATACTTGTTGAACCCAGCCAAGTGGTTCCTGCACCAATACTCCTCCACTGGTTCTCTTCCCTTTCTTATTCTGACCACCTCTATGCTCCAAACAACCTTTTATGAGCTTGCTTACTCCACCTCTTGAATTCACCCACGGTCACCACTCTACATTTTTTTTTCCTACAACAAAAAAAAAGACAACCAGGGGGGAGAGACGCCCCCCTGATTTTAATCTTATAAGAAGCTTGTGCCGCGACTCAACCCGGGCTGGCTCGGCTGACCAGTTGCACCGTGAGAGTGTTGCCTTTTTTTTCTATAACATGAAGGAGAGTAGTGTGTAATTGTTTTGAGATTGGAAAAAAGGTTTGATTATTACCCGCTCACCCACCCCTCGCATCCAACTCATCTGCAAGGCTCCGTTTCTGTACGGTCTACTATTGCGAAAGCATATTCATCCATTTCATGCTGCTGGGTGCAAGCTGACAAGTTGTTGGAGCTACGAGAGATAGTAGATGGTTACTGTGACTGTAGCATATCCAGCCAACGATCTATGGAAACTCAGTGCCACTGGAAAGATTGCCAAGTTGGGAAATACTATCCAGTGTGTTGACATGGTGGACAATGACCCTGCTCGGGGTGGTTACGGTGACCAGGATCGAAAGCAGAATGCAAGCCGCGGGATGAGGCAGATGGCGCCTGCCGCTGCCGTTGAATTTTGTGGACGCACTGGAAGCTGTGAGTTCTCTTCTGGTAAATGGAAGTTTTTGTCGCTTGTTAATAGCCTCTAGGTGTTTCAGTGGGCGGTGTATGTAGAGATTGTGCATCGATTTTGGCTAATCAAGTTTTGCGGTGCCCATAGGTACTTTAGTTCTGTAATGATTAGACAGGGCAACTCTCATCCATCCAAATCCAAATAAATAGAAATAATTGATACGTAGAATAAATAGAAGTTCTGTGTTCGATGGTTAGTGGCGGTCAGAGTTTACGGCAAATAATTCTATTGTTGCATAACAGTCTGACTATATCACTCACTAAACCTAGTCTTGAACTCTTGAATGAAATTTGCCCCCCAAAAAAAATCAGTGCCCCTTTTTTTTGCAAAGAATAAAAGTTTTAGCGGCATACTAATTTCCATAACTCAATTCTTCATGCTTGTACTTTCAGTTCATTGGCACTCCACATTGGATGGCGCCCGAGGTCATTCAAGAAAGTCGTTATGATGGAAAGGTTTCATCTCATCCCCTCTACAGTATAGAGCTACAAAATTGTTAATTTTAGCAGTATTAATGGATTTTGGCATTTTAATTTAGGACTTGGCGGCTGTAAAATTTATGGTTGGATAATTGGATTTTTCAGTCAGTAGGAACTATTTAAATAATTTATTCCCTTGGGTGTGAAGACGTCTTTTTATATGGCAGATGAAAGTTATGTGTAACTGCAAGGGCATAGGTACTTAGTGCATCCAGTGAATGAATATTATAGGACGTTGCACAAACCTGGAAATGTTTTCTTTTCTTCCCCTCATGATGGTTTCTCAAGTGACAAAACTTACTAGTTACTACCTAATAACTAAGCCTCCACAACATCAATCTACTGTTCACTATACTGAGAAAATTGACTACTGGATTATTTCTTTAGTTTGTCTTAGCAATCTTTCATGCAAAGGTAACTTTATGTTCTTGTCTTTTGGCCCCAGGTAGATGTTTGGGCATTAGGTGTATCTGCAATTGAGATGGCAGAGGTAGATATTGTTCTTTGCTTCTTTCTTCTGTAACTGAACACTTAAATTTTTTATTCCATGACATGCTAATGTTTTGATCTTTTGTTTGTATCTCTTACTGTAGGGCATGCCACCAAGATCCACTGTGCATCCAATGAGAGTACGTGCAATGCTTATTGATGCCTGTTAGTATCTGCAGTTAATGCAGCTATAACAGAATTAAAGCTGATTTACCTTTGGTGTACTATACTTCTTAGTTCTTGTCTCTTTACTTTGCATATGTTTCTTTACCTTGTCTAGCTAATTGCTTACCAATTAGTTCCATCTTCATTTAGCATCGACTAATCGTCTCTTTCCCTCCCTTATCTCAGGTTATCTTCATGATATCTAGTGAACCTGCACCAATGCTGGAGGATAAGGAGAAGTGGTAAGTTGTTTCTAATAATCTATTTCACTTATTTGAACACCACATCTAATATTTTACAAAAATCAAATTATTAAGTGCCTAGAAATAGGGATTTGGCCCAGATTTCTTTTGATCTTCACTGAAATCAATATAAGCATAAGCAGCTGGTGAAATTAGAGGGACACTCATCAAAACAAGGTCTTCCTGGGATTGCAAATTGATGCTTTAATCAGTTGTCTGTCAGTACCATTTGCCCATCATATGTCACTCTTTATGTATGTGTGTATTTGGGCCATATTATAGCTTGAAGACATAGTATAGAAAGTGAGAAAACTTATTAGCATAAATATGTGCTGCCTTTCTATTAATTGAATTATTATGCCATCTCCTTCCTATTTGGATGGGCTTATACATTTCTGAACCTTTTTTTTATGACCGGCAGCTGAATTATATGAGATAGTTGCTGTCTAGGTACAGTTTGATGGAAGTTCTAGGCAGTTGTCTTTATTATCATTCAAGAACTCCTTTGTTTAGTGCTTGATTCAAGAGCTGGCAGATTCTGTCCTCCTTAACCTTTTATAGACTTTGAAACACCTGTCCAGTTGACAGATATGGTACTCTATATTTGGGACTCATATCCTATTTAGGGCATAAAATTAATCTTTTCTGAAATATTTTACCATTTTCTCTGACAGCTACACTTATCATACTGATCTTTAAGTTGTTTCCTCTATTAAAAGAAGCATCAAAATTCAAAAGATTAAACATAAAACAATAGTTTTGACCATCAGTTGGCCTAAGCTCTTGTTATCGTACCTATCAGGTCTCTTCTCTTCCATGATTTTATTGCGAAGTGTCTAACAAAAGATCCAAGACTTCGGCCTGCTGCGAGTGAGATGCTGAAGGTACTTAATTCATGCTCAGGGATAGGCCTGCAAATGGTGTGGGTTCAAATGGGTTTAATGGGTTGGATTTTGATGTGGAGTGTATTGGAGTGGGTTGAAATGGGTTATATTAGGTAATAAGGTGTGGTGGAGTAGGTTCTATGTAAATATGGTTTGGGTTGGATTGGGTTGGGTTGAAACGGGTTCTTTGTGTAGACCCGGACCCTAAAATTAAAACCCCGCGTTCACACTATAAAATTTCATCGAAATTGATTGAAATTTGTTGGAGATGACTCAGTATGCCTAGCAGCTCCTCTGTGCAAAGCAGTGTGGCTAGATCTACACGTGGGCCCATGTCAAGAGCCGGACCCTAAAATTAAACCTCGCGTTCACACTATAAAATTTCATCGAAATTGACCGAAATTTGTTGGAGATGACTCGGTATGCCTGGCAGCTCCTCTGTGCAAAGCAGTGTGGCTGGATCTACACATGGGCTCATGTCAAGAGCTGGACCCTAAAATTAAAACCTCGCGTTCACACTATAAAATTCCATCGAAATTGACCGAAATTTGTTGGAGATGACTCGGTATGCCTGGCAGCTCCTCTGTGCAAAGCAGTGTGGCTAGATCTACACGTGGGCT
>OAMR01000242.1:517880-542878 GCA_900205405.1 Echinochloa crus-galli | reverse complement strand
TATCATGGCGAGCATGGTAGTTAAGCTTATGCTTGCTGTCAACAAATATTGCAGGGAATAACACTGAAGTTAGCGCCAGGTTCAAAGGTCGCACTTGTAGGGCCAAGTGGTGGTGGCAAAGTAAGATTTTTTTTTCTCACGTGCTAGTTATATGACACGCTTTGTCTTAAAGTAGAAGTGTTTTCAAGCTGCAGCCTCAGTTACACTATTAATTTTTGCAGACCACAATAGCAAATTTGATTGAACGGTTTTATGACCCTCTAAAAGGAAGGATCTTGCTTAACGGAGTACCATTAGTAGAAATTTCACATCAGTGTCTTCACAACAAGGTATGTCATGCAACAATTTGTCATGTGGGAATGATTATTTCAAGTCATATAATGTTATCTAGGCCAGGATAATGTTGCAAGGTTCACAATACTGATTACTGATGATAGAATATTGTAGAACTGTCTATATGCTAGTTAGATCATTTTATTTGTGCCGAAGTTCTAATTAGCAGTTCCACCTAACAGTCTGGACTCTGGTGAATCCAGTAATTCTGGCTAATTTAAATGGTAATTCTAAATAGCTCTGGTATGAAGTTTGGTGCAGTGGAGAATGTGAAACTAGACTTTGATTTGTAACTAGAACCGGCACAATCAGCAGCTGTTCAAAGTTCAACTTGTAACAGGCACTTAGTTTCTATTGTCTGTACCATGCAATGTTGGGCGTTAAAAACAAGCAACCAACCCATCTAAATCTGTAGCTACTTTAACTGTGAGGTTAAGAGAATCTATAGGTTTATATTTTCAGTTAACATTTAATTACCACATGGCTTATTTTAACAGCAAAAATTCCATACTTATTGTGTCTAATTCTTTTATAAAACTCAATGTTTCTTTCGGTTTTTCAGACTATAAATTAGGAAAAACTGCAAACATTAATTATGATCAACAAGCAAATTGTGAACTTGTCAGAATTAAATGAAAATCCTTGAAAAAGTTCTGTATTATATGAGCACTGTGATGAATACCCTGAGATTATTTTTGTGGCAAGTACAACTACAATACTTGATTAATATGGATGTTCACCAAGTTCAGAGATGGTCCTTATTGTTCCCAATGTTTACTGACTGATTTCAGGTAAGCATAGTCAGTCAGGAGCCTACACTCTTTAACTGCACCATCGAAGAGAACATTGCTTATGGATTAGAGGGTAAAACTAACTTTGCTGATGTTGAGAGCGCAGCTGTAAGTATCTGCATTCAGAAACATTAGTGCATGACTGCAGGATTGTACATCCTTATCAACTATCTTTCTGGTGCAGAAAATGGCAAACGCACACAACTTCATATGCAGCTTTCCAGACCAATACAAGACTGTAGTTGGCGAGCGAGGGATCAGGTTATCCGGTGGGCAGAAGCAGAGGATTGCAATCGCAAGAGCTTTGCTTATGAACCCACGAGTGCTTCTCCTGGATGAGGCTACAAGTGCCCTGGATGCCGAGAGCGAATATCTTGTCCAGGTAAGCACAAATTCTCATCTCTTGAACTACTTATGCCAGCAAGAAACAAACAACAAATTTATTCTGGTATCTAACAGAAAAGTTCTTTACCTACTTGTCACAGGATGCAATGGACTCGTTGATGAAAGGGAGAACCGTTCTTGTGATAGCTCACCGGCTCTCGACGGTCAAGAGTGCCAACACTGTCGCCGTCATCTCCGACGGCCAAATTGTGGAGAGGGGCACGCATGACGAGCTCCTCGCCCGCGACGGCATCTACACGGCCTTGGTGAAGAGGCAGCTGCAAGGGCCGAAGTTTGAGGCCACCAGCAGCATCAGTGAGACGGCCGAAATAGAAGGTGAACCCAGCAGCAATGGGCGATAGCCCTTTGCACTGTTAGGTGTCCTGCCCCACTCCAGTTAGTCAGGCAACAGTTGATTCGAGCCCCACTAAATTATACAATACTTCGTATATGTAACCCTGATCCTGATGTATGCCACTGCGATTCACGCGAAAACGATTCAGATGTCACGCAGATGCTACAGTTGTTGTAGGAGTAACGGGTACTCCTACACGTAAGGTTTAGATTTGTGCAATTGTGCTAATCCTCTGCTCATTTCTTGCTGCTGCACTGTTGTGGATCTTTGGTGGGGGGGGGGCGATGCTGTTCTCAGTGTTGCTTGGTTACACAACGCTATTGTATAGCTGAGTGGTATTCGTTGATCAGGGACGTGTGAAACTCAAAAAATGCATTAGGATTTGTATAACATGAAAACATAACCTCACCATCTTCTACAAGTTTAAAAATAAATGCTTAGAGAAAAGTCATCAATTTGATACAGTAGGATGTCAAAAAAAGTAAGTAAAAAATATTTGGTGAACGCTATAACATATGTGGATATCCGCCTCATGACAATTGAGGCGGGAAATTAAGTTACATGTTATGTTATTGTCATCTTTTCTTGTTGTTTGTGTTGTTACTCAATTTTCTCGTTTGTGGAAAATATTTGTCGGTTTCCGTTGACAACATGGCGACTAGCTATATTATATTGCTATATTGGATTTTTCTTGTTCGTGGAAACAATTTGTCGGTTTCCGTCAGATAACTACAATATCTTGCTATTAGATTTTTCTTGTTTATGGAAATTATTTGTCGGTTCTCATTGCCAACATGTCGGTGACTAACCACAATTAGATTGGATTTTTCTCATTCATGGAAGTCATTTCCGGTTTTTTGTTGGCAATCTATCTACAAGGTCCGAGGGCGTCTCCTACTTCACTCCTACTAGCAAGCACGAAACCGACATCTACATCAATTTCTCCCCCATAGCTTGTGCTTCCATATAACTGTAATGTAAAACCAAATTCCCCAAACTTACGCCCCAAGAGAGAAACAGTGGCTCTCACGTTCGCTTCCGGCCACCTATCTCGAGAAAGGAAAGGGAATAGCGCACGGTTAACCGTCGCATCTCGAACACGTCAGGGACCGGACCAAAAACCTCTGCCGGCTTCTCTGCTCGTACCGTACTACGCTACGCCCGCCTGGTCCGTCCGTCCGACCGTCCACTCGCACAAGAGCACGAGAACTCCTTTAAAGACTCGCGTCATGCCTGCCGTGCCTTCTGACCTGTGTGCAGTTGTGCCCAGACAGACGCCGCCTCTCTCGTAATCCTCTCCTCCTCTGGGTTTGCGCCCGGGAGCTAGATCCGGATGGACCAGCCGCCGGCGAGGCGGAGGCGGCGGCGGCGGCGGCGGGGCCGGGGGAGAGGGGCCGCCGCCGCAGCCGCGGCACCTGGGCACCGTGCCGGCGTGCTGGCCGTGGAGGGGGCAAGCGCGGCGGCTGCGGGTGCGGCCCCGGTGACTGCGGACGGCGCCGCCACGCCGTCGAGGCGTAGCAGGAACCGGCGGAGACCGCGGCGGCGGCGTGATCGGAGTGCTGGCGCGGCCGCGGCGGCGTCGGAGAAAGCGGAAACCCCCGTTTCAGGTATACCGCCACTTCCCACTGCCTTTGCTTCGCGTGACGTGCCGTGCCGCACCGCGCCATGGATAGGGTAGCTTCGTTGTTCCGTGACCGCGTTGTGTATTGCCGAGCCAAAAACTTCACCGTTCGCGGTTGTCATTTCAAAGGCAAGCGTTGTTTGTAGTGGTGTGTAACAATTCCGTTGCGAATTGATGGTGGTGATGGTGGTAGTGGTGTGTAACAATTCCTCAGTTAAGGCGAGCATTTACTTGTGTACTTATGTTGGATTTTGTGCCCTTGCTTCTACCGTACATTTTCCAACACTGCAATGCATCAGTGTGGTATTGCCCGTAGGCAAACTCGTGTGGACGGTCTGCTCTATTGCTGCTTGGTAGGTTTTATCCTCCCAAATGTTTCGAAATTGTTTCTGCACGCTTACTACATGATCACTTCAATTCATTTTAGATAGCTGGTCAGCATTTGTGAAGGGTGCAACTTACGCTTTTCAACTATTTTTACCATAAAAAAGATGGTCAAGCATATCGTTTTGTCGTTTTCTGTACCTCTTGAGTTTAATTTTGGTGTGAGAAGTTAGACTTTGCTTACAACTCAAAGAGGTTTTTGGTGTGAGAAGTTAGACTTTGCTTACAACTCAAAGAGGTTATGCTCTCTTATGACACTGATGTCTAAGGGGACGTTCATGACATGGCTAATTGTTTGGCAGATACCATTTCAACTCAAGGAGGTTCTGCCCTGCAAGCAAGTTGTCATTTGGAAGCAGTGCCAGCACATTCGGGCGAGAGTGTGCTGCAGACTACAACCAAGAAGATAATCAACTCAAATGAAACAAGAAAGAGAGATTTTCAGGCTGGAATTGAGGTGCTAAAAGTTTCTGCCGCAGATGGTGATCCCTTCTCTTGTCTTTCTCGCCATGAGCATTCTGTTGGAGCAGTTGAAGCCTCAAGGAGCAAATCATTTAAGAGATCTTATGTAACACTCCCTATTGATAACTGCACTGCCCAAGGAACTGATGACGGTGACATGGATTATCACAATAAAGACTCAAACCTCCCAGCGATGGAGGGTACTGATTTGTCAGGGAACCTGGAAGAAGTATTCCAGAAAAGAATATATCATGGCTGTAGCTCTTTGCAGAAATCAGAAGAATACAAGGAAAATGAAAATGGGTCTTCTCTCAACTCCAGCAATTTAAAGGAGGAAAAGAAGAGAAGGAAAAAAAGAGGTGGGAAAAGGCATAATCGTTGCAAAAGAACCACTTCACAGGATTTTCCATTGCCAACCGCTGCTGTTAATTCTGATTTGATGACTACCATTTCTGAGAACAATACTTCATGTCTTGAACCAAAGGGACAGAGGGAGAATCAAAATCAGAACAAGATTCCTACGACTAACTTAGCTCCAGTGGATAGTGCAAAGAGATCAGAAGCATATGGCGTAAATTTGGACAGCACCACTGAAAAGAGTTATGAACTGGGAACGAGTAATTTGGACAGCACCATTGAAAAGAGTTGTGAACTGGGAATGAGCAATTTGGACAGCACCTTTGAAAAGAGGTGTGAACTGGGAAAGAGTAATTTGGACTGCACAAATATGGAGAGAAATAGAATGCAAGAGCAAGAAGTACCATATTCATCAAATTATCACAATGCTAACTACCTGAGCACTTTCAGTTTGGCTGAGGCATACATGGAAAAACTCAAATTTATCTTTTCACCAGGACAATCCTTGGGGTTTCCAAAGAAAAAGCTTCTCATCTTAGATCTTAACGGTTTGCTTGCGGATATCAATGATGACTTCCATAATGCTCACATGGCTGATGCCAAGGTTCGACGAAAATTAGGTGAAATTTCTAGCATTATCGCCTATGATTATTATTTGCGACAATCCTGATTTAGAATGTGACAGAGATGTTAATATATGATGATACATTTTTATCAGTCTTCCGAAGGCCTTACTGTGATGATTTTCTCAACTTTTGTTCCATGAATTTCGAGCTAGGTGTATGGTCCTCAAGAAAAAAGTATGATCTCTTCTCATCTTTCTCCATTTTGGCTTTCCTTTTTTTGTTCTGCTTACTAATTGTGGGATTCTAATTTCTCCAGAGAAAATGTCGATTCGGTCGTTAATATCATTATGAGAGATTTCAAACCGCGCCTGCTATTTTGTTGGGTAGGTCTACTTAACACATGCTTGTTCTCATTCTGAGTTTTGCTTTGCTTGCTCCTAATTTTTTATGGCCTTAATATGCGCAGGACATGTCTAAATGCAC
Source organism: Echinochloa crus-galli (assembly GCA_900205405.1). Taxonomy (NCBI): domain Eukaryota; kingdom Viridiplantae; phylum Streptophyta; class Magnoliopsida; order Poales; family Poaceae; genus Echinochloa; species Echinochloa crus-galli. The sequence goes on along the minus strand of OAMR01000242.1, from coordinate 537,142 downwards.
ATTTACTGGACACAAAACACTGGAGAACAGGCACAAGCCATTAGTGCTGAAGGAACTGAGGAAACTGTGGAATAAGGAAGAACCTGATCTTCCATGGGAAGAGGGGGACTATTCAGCTTCAAATACATTACTTGTGGATGACTCTCCTTACAAAGCTCTGCGCAATCCTGTATTTGTCCAGCCTCTTCTACGCACCAATTTTCTATACATTTACTTACATTGCATATCTCACACAATCTTTTTATGTCTATTTGTGTAGCCACATACTGCAATATTTCCTCGCTCCTACAGTTATCTGAACTGGAACGACAATTCACTGGGTATGTGCTCATCATCATTGATGCTCTACCTCTATCTGACTACAATTTATTCATGCTTTAAATTTGATTTCCTAATAAGCAGGTCCTGGTGGAGACCTTCGTGTGTATCTGCAGAACCTAGCTGCTGCAGATGATGTTGAGTGTTTTGTTCGTAATAATCCATTCGGTCAACCCTTCATCACCGAGAGTGACCCGCATTGGAACTTCTATGCTCAGATTGCCAATAAAGGGTGTGCCCCTTTGGCATGCTGTGCTTGAACTCCCCTATTCCTGGGAGTCCATTGGTTCTCCATGGTCAGGGATCGCTCTTAAGCTTGTAACTTGTATATTGTGATCTTCGAGGAGTGCCAGTTTGCCTGTATCCCTGTATTGAGGGTTACAAAGTTTTTGTAGTATCAGTTTTGTAGGCACTGTGAATGAAGGGTACCAACTACCAAATGAATGAATGGTGTGACTGTGTTCAGAGTCTCCAATTGTTTGCAATCTCTTCCGTTTATTCACCTGTATTCCATTCCCAATAGCTCAACTGTCCATGATGCAGAATTAGTTGCTTGTTCATCCATGGGGTACTCTGCCAAATTTTATACTTTCAGTGAGCTGAATCTGTACTGACAGGACATTATACTTTGCAAAATTGGCCCTGATACATTCTTTTCATTTCACTGCTCAGATTTTCGCTGTAAACGAGTTTGGTTGCAACCTACACCACCTAGTGCGTGCGAAGTGATCAATATATACCTACCATCCCAAACTTCATCCAACTGACAGTAAAAATGAGCTAAGCAATACAGATAGCTAAAGCGCTAAACCACACCGTTTTTTGCATGCTCCATTTGGTTTATGCTGGGTAAATCTTTTGCACGTTTTGTTTGATTTACCTGCAGTAACTTTGCGCACGTTTTTATTACTCCCATCGTTCAGGCACGTGTGGCAACAAAGCTCTGAACTTGCAAATGCAAAACGAGCTCATTTTGGACTGAGCTGACAGCAGAAACGCTAAAATTAGACCACCAGGTCTACTAGTATGGCCCTATAAAATCTTTATCCCCCCAATGCAGAGACTTCAGATCAATCCACAAGGCAAGTCACCTTCTTCCCATTCCTCTCCATCAAGCAAAAGACCAACAGGAACACTCAGAACCAATCAGCCATGGGATTCTTCCACGGCAAGACCTCCAAGCAGACCTCCAGGCTCAAGAAGCTTCTGAAGCTCGCCTTGTCGCGGATCACCATCGCCCGCCGCCCCCGCCTTGCTCGAAGGTCAATCTGCCGCAGCGATGTCGGCCAGCTCCTCTCCCTCGGACACCTCGAACGTGCTCTCCTTCGCGTACGTACCTATGATCTCTAAACAAACATCAAATGTGGCGTCATGTTCTTCCAATGCCGGAGCACTAACGGTTGCAATGCATCTTTGATTCCTCTGTGCAGGCAGAGCAGGTCATAGAGGAAGACAACATGCTGCAGGCGTTCGACATCATTGAGCTCCACTGCAAGCAACTCATTGAGCATTCCAAGCAGTTAGACAAACCACAGTAAGTACGCAATAATACTTATCATGGAGCATTTGGCCTGAATCCATATCCTATTTGGCTCTATTGTTTCTCGCATGTTTTTCAGTTGCGTGACTATTGTGCGCGCTTGGTGTGCAGGGAGTGCAGCGAGGAGATAAGGGAGGCAGCCGCCGGGATCACGTTTGCAGCCAGGTGGTGCGGCGATCTGCCGGAGCTGCTGCTCGCACGCAGCATCCTAGAAGACAAGTTCGGCGGCGACTTCGCTGCGATTGCGAAGGAGGGAACTGGCATTGTCGATCCCATGGTAAATAAACATGATCGGATTCACATATCTGAAACGTCTCGTTGATTTGGAGCTTCAAAGGGGGTTTCCTGACGTTTACAGGATTGGTTTGTGTTTCCGTTGCAGCTGGTGTGGAAGTTGTCCGGCGATAAAACAAACATGGAGCTGAAGAAGAAGGTGACCAAGGAGATCGCCGCTGAAAGCAATATCCTTGTGGACTTCTCCGAACTCCACGAAGCAATCGAGTAGGCTGGCATTGGCAACAGCCCATACTGTTAGGGGTTGACCTGAGAAATGTGACAGTGACAAGGAGGTGTGGATGAAAGTTCAGAATCAGACTACGGGTCTATGGCCGTAATTTCCCCCACAAAGGACGAGTGATTTGGCCTTGGAGTCTGGAATACCGGGAGCAGCGAGGGGCTGCATTTGACACTTCCAACTCTGCGGATCAAACAATGGGCGGTTGAAAATGTGGCAATTTCAGCACTCACACGGGAAGAATTTACAGACTATCTGTTTGTGCAGCTCGTCAACTGGATGAATTGTGCATGAAGTGATCGAGGATGTACATATCTAGGTTGCTGAAACCTTTGTACGTAGTATATGCCAGCCTTTGTATATAGAGAGACGTGCAACATTGGATTGTGAACTTGTTAGTGATATCTGTACAAAATGAGTTTGTAAGCATTGTTGAGATGAAAATTTCTTTGTTGTGAATTACACATGACTTTAACTGGGTTTATCAATCGCCAAGTGGATGTGTTCAAACATGAATCGAGCAAAACAAGTCTTGATTAGGAATAATAAGATTATTAGAGCTAAAGCTGTGCGAAACATAAACGATAAATCTTGCTTCTAGTTTTCATATTGACCGTTCACCCAAATTTTTCTGTGATGGCCATTGAATGGAAAATTAAAGCTAGAAAAGCAAATATATAACAAATGATACAAAGTGTTAGTACAATTGACAAACATGAATCGAGCAAAACGAGTCTCTAGTTAGAAATAATAAGCTTATTAGAGCTAGAGCTGTGCGAGACACAAATGGTAAAGCTTGCTGCTAGTTTTCATATTGACCGTGCACCCAAATTTTCCCGTGATGGCCATTGAATGGAAAAAATTAAAGCTAGAAACACAAATAACTAACAGTTTTGATACAAGCGACAGTGCAATTGAGCTTAGCTATCATTCCTTTTTTATTTTAAAACCGGCACGTTCTTGAAGATAAACTGTTTTCGCATGGATTATTAATTTGCCATTGTTCCATTTTCCCCTTATTTTGTTAGTTTGTCACCCATACATCTTGTGCACGTTTTCTTTCCTTTGCCAAGAGTAACTTTGAGCACGTTCAGATTGTTGCTCTTCTTTAGGCAATGTGTTGTAGGCTGCAACTGCAATAGGGCCTTGTTCTTCCAAATGCAAAATGCGTTCATTTAAACTAAACTAACAGCAGCGACACTAAAATTAGACTTCTCAAGACTACTAGCACGATCCTATAAAAATCTATATCCCTCTCCATTGTATGCTTCAGAGCAAGCCAGCTTCTTCAATCCTCATTCCTATGCATTCAGAAAAAGACTGTAAAACAGCAGGCAAGAACCGATCAAGTACATCAACCATGGGATTCCTCCACAGAAAGACCTCTAAGCAGACCTCTAGGGTTAAGAAGCTCCTCAAGCTCGCCTTGCTCGCAGATCAATCTTCGGCAGCGATGTCGGCCAGCTCCTCTCCCTCGGCCAACTTCATCGTGCTGTCCTTCATGTATGGACCTATGATCTCTAGATACACAACATCAAATGCGACATAATGCTTTTCAAATAGCGGAGCCCTAACGCCTGCATTTCACCTTTCTTCGTGCAGGCAGAACAGGTCACGGAGGAGGACAACATGCTGCAAGTGTTCTACGTCATAGAGCTCTAGTGCAAGCGCCTCATCGATCCTGCCTTGGCGCCTTGTATTCTTCACAGCCTAGCATTTCACTCGGGCTCAGATTTTGGTTCGTAAACGATTTTTATTCGGCAAACCTAGTACATTTTATTTATTTTTTAGAATTGTTTTTTCGTTTTCGAATTTTTTTTATACTAGGATTTTCGAGACATTTCTCTATTTTTTTAATTCGCCTCTACACATTTCTATTTGTGTAGTGTCGAAAGAAGGGGGAAAGTCGTCCACCACGACAGCCCTTTAGAAACGTGTATTGGGCCTTCAAAGCTAAACAGAGGTCCCGTCCCGGCCCGGCCCAACACCGAACCCTAGTCGTCGACCTCTATAAATGAGAAACCCTAGCGCCCCGCCTCCACTCCATCCGCCTCCACCAGCCACTCCAAACCCTAGCGCGCCGCCGCCGGCTCTCAGGTAAGGCCGCCATGGTGTCCGGCTCCGGCGTGTGCGCGAAGCGCATCGTGGTGGACGCGCGCCACCACATGCTTGGCCGCCTGTCCTCGATCATCGCCAAGGAGCTGCTCAATGGCCAGAAGGTCGTGGTGGTCCGCTGCGAGGAGATCTGCATGTCCGGCGGCCTCGTCCGCCAGAAGATGAAGTACCTCCGCTTCCTCCGCAAGCGGATGAACACCAAGCCGTCCCACGGCCCCATCCACTTCCGCTGGATTGTGAACTTGTTAGTGATATCTGTACAAAATGAGTTTGTAAGCATTGTTGAGATGAAAATTTCTTTGTTGTGAATTACACATGACTTTAACTGGGTTTATCAATCGCCAAGTGGATGTGTTCAAACATGAATCGAGCAAAACAAGTCTTGATTAGGAATAATAAGATTATTAGAGCTAAAGCTGTGCGAAACATAAACGATAAATCTTGCTTCTAGTTTTCATATTGACCGTTCACCCAAATTTTTCTGTGATGGCCATTGAATGGAAAATTAAAGCTAGAAAAGCAAATATATAACAAATGATACAAAGTGTTAGTACAATTGACAAACATGAATCGAGCAAAACGAGTCTCTAGTTAGAAATAATAAGCTTATTAGAGCTAGAGCTGTGCGAGACACAAATGGTAAAGCTTGCTGCTAGTTTTCATATTGACCGTGCACCCAAATTTTCCCGTGATGGCCATTGAATGGAAAAAATTAAAGCTAGAAACACAAATAACTAACAGTTTTGATACAAGCGACAGTGCAATTGAGCTTAGCTATCATTCCTTTTTTATTTTAAAACCGGCACGTTCTTGAAGATAAACTGTTTTCGCATGGATTATTAATTTGCCATTGTTCCATTTTCCCCTTATTTTGTTAGTTTGTCACCCATACATCTTGTGCACGTTTTCTTTCCTTTGCCAAGAGTAACTTTGAGCACGTTCAGATTGTTGCTCTTCTTTAGGCAATGTGTTGTAGGCTGCAACTGCAATAGGGCCTTGTTCTTCCAAATGCAAAATGCGTTCATTTAAACTAAACTAACAGCAGCGACACTAAAATTAGACTTCTCAAGACTACTAGCACGATCCTATAAAAATCTATATCCCTCTCCATTGTATGCTTCAGAGCAAGCCAGCTTCTTCAATCCTCATTCCTATGCATTCAGAAAAAGACTGTAAAACAGCAGGCAAGAACCGATCAAGTACATCAACCATGGGATTCCTCCACAGAAAGACCTCTAAGCAGACCTCTAGGGTTAAGAAGCTCCTCAAGCTCGCCTTGCTCGCAGATCAATCTTCGGCAGCGATGTCGGCCAGCTCCTCTCCCTCGGCCAACTTCATCGTGCTGTCCTTCATGTATGGACCTATGATCTCTAGATACACAACATCAAATGCGACATAATGCTTTTCAAATAGCGGAGCCCTAACGCCTGCATTTCACCTTTCTTCGTGCAGGCAGAACAGGTCACGGAGGAGGACAACATGCTGCAAGTGTTCTACGTCATAGAGCTCTAGTGCAAGCGCCTCATCGATCCTGCCTTGGCGCCTTGTATTCTTCACAGCCTAGCATTTCACTCGGGCTCAGATTTTGGTTCGTAAACGATTTTTATTCGGCAAACCTAGTACATTTTATTTATTTTTTAGAATTGTTTTTTCGTTTTCGAATTTTTTTTATACTAGGATTTTCGAGACATTTCTCTATTTTTTTAATTCGCCTCTTTACAGACTATCTGTTTGTGCAGCTCGTCAACTGGATGAATTGTGCATGAAGTGATCGAGGATGTACATATCTAGGTTGCTGAAACCTTTGTACGTAGTATATGCCAGCCTTTGTATATAGAGAGACGTGCAACATTGGATTGTGAACTTGTTAGTGATATCTGTACAAAATGAGTTTGTAAGCATTGTTGAGATGAAAATTTCTTTGTTGTGAATTACACATGACTTTAACTGGGTTTATCAATCGCCAAGTGGATGTGTTCAAACATGAATCGAGCAAAACAAGTCTTGATTAGGAATAATAAGATTATTAGAGCTAAAGCTGTGCGAAACATAAACGATAAATCTTGCTTCTAGTTTTCATATTGACCGTTCACCCAAATTTTTCTGTGATGGCCATTGAATGGAAAATTAAAGCTAGAAAAGCAAATATATAACAAATGATACAAAGTGTTAGTACAATTGACAAACATGAATCGAGCAAAACGAGTCTCTAGTTAGGAATAATAAGATTGTTAGAGCTAGAGTTGTGCGAGACACAAACGGTAAAGCTTGCTGCTACTTTTCATATTGACCGTGCACCCGAATTTTTCCGTGATGACCATTGAATGGAAAAATTAAAGCTAGAAACACAAATAACTAACAGTTTTGATACAAGCGACAGTGCAATTGAGCTTAGCTATCATTCCTTTTTTATTTTAAAACCGGCACGTTCTTGAAGATAAACTGTTTTCGCATGGATTATTAATTTGCCATTGTTCCATTTTCCCCTTATTTTGTTAGTTTGTCACCCATACATCTTGTGCACGTTTTCTTTCCTTTGCCAAGAGTAACTTTGAGCACGTTCAGATTGTTGCTCTTCTTTAGGCAATGTGTTGTAGGCTGCAACTGCAATAGGGCCTTGTTCTTCCAAATGCAAAATGCGTTCATTTAAACTAAACTAACAGCAGCGACACTAAAATTAGACTTCTCAAGACTACTAGCACGATCCTATAAAAATCTATATCCCTCTCCATTGTAGGCTTTACAGCAAGCCAGCTTCTTCGATCCACATTCCTAGGTCTCTTTTACGGTACACACTGACAGGGGTATTATGGTAATATAAAAAAATCCCCTTTAAAAAAATTTCCAGGCGGCCGGACCCGTGCTGTCTCGTCCGCGTGCGCACCCCTGTCTCGTCCGTCCGAGCTGCCGGATCCAAAAAAGATCCATAATTACATATCTGTCATTCCAAACATATATGTCAAAATTATATATCTGCCATTTTATTTTTTCCCCATAGTACCCTTATACTATCTATACTACTGAGTTCATACTACCCATACTACTAAAATGGTTACAGTAGTATATAATTAATCTGGTCCGTCCGATCTTTACATACTAGTCCTCTGATCTTTACATACTAGTCCTTTTTAAGGCTAGTATGGCACACCATAAAAGAGCTCCATTCCTATGCATTCAGCAAAAGACTGCAAAACAGCAGGCAAGAACCAATCAAGTACATCAACCCTCCAGGGTTAATAAGCTCCTCTCACCTTGTCGCACCTCGCAATTGCCCGCCACCCCCGCCTTGCTCACACATCAATCTTCCATAGCGATGTCGGTCAGCTCCTCTCCCTCGGGCCAACTTCATCGTGTACTAGTTACGAAGGGAGGGGTTTGCATCACCAATGGTAAAATTATCTAAGGAAATTACTGAATCGTGATTTAACTGACAGGAAGATGCTACAGAGAAACGTGAATTATTGATCAGCTATGCAATACGTTTCTCGTCAATAAGAACGTGTTACGCACCAAAGACTTGATTTTGGTTCATAGTACGATTTTATTTGGAAAAACTAGTACAGTACATTTCATTTTTTGGAATTTATTTTTTCGTTTTCGAACAGATTTTTTTTATACTAGGATTTTCGAGACATTCCTCTATTTTTAATTCACTTCTACACATTTCTATAGTGTCGATTCCTCTATTTTTAATTCACTTCTACACATTTCTATAGTGTCAAAAGAATGGGGGAAAGTCGTCCACCACGACAGCCCTTTAGAAACGTATACTGGGCCTTCAAAGCAAAACAGAGGTCATGCCCCGGCCCGGCCCAACACCGAACCCTAGTCGTCGACATCTATAAATATGAAACCCTAGAGCCCCGCCTCCACTCCATCCGCCTCCACAAGCCACTCGAAACCCTAGCGCGCCGCCGCCGGCTCTCAGGTAAGGCCGCCATGGTGTCCGGCTCCGGCGTGTGCGCGAAGCGCATCGTGGTGGACGCGCGCCACCACATGCTCGGCCGCCTGTCCTCCATCATCGCCAAGGAGCTGCTCAACGGCCAGAAGGTCGTGGTGGTCCGCTGCGAGGAGATCTGCATGTCCGGCGGCCTCGTCCGCCAGAAGATGAAGTACCTCCGCTTCCTCCGCAAGCGGATGAACACCAAGCCGTCCCACGGCCCCATCCACTTCCGCGCCCCCGCCAAGATCCTGTGGCGCACCATCCGCGGGTACGTTAGCAAATCCTGGATGGATCCATCGCGCCGCAGCTTTGCTGTTCCCATTTTGCGATGTGGTTGGTGAGGTTCTCTGCTTGTTGTGTTTCTGCAGTATGATTCCGCACAAGACCAAGAGGGGAGAGGCTGCGCTCGCGAGGCTGAAGACGTACGAGGGCGTCCCGCCCCCATATGACAGGACCAAGCGCATGGTCATCCCCGACGCGCTCAAGTATGTGTGATTTTCATTCGTTATGTTGAGACTGTCTAGATCACTGAATTATTTTTGTCTTCCTTGTCTGATGATAAGTTCTGTGTTTTGTAGGGTTCTGAGGCTCCAGCCTGGGCACAAGTATTGCCTCCTCGGCGAGCTCTCCAAGGAGGTCGGATGGAACTACCACGACACCATCAGGGTAAGAATTCCTATTCTGCTTCGTGTCTGGTTGTGTTTGGTTATGGATCCATTTGAGCCAGTTAGTATCAATGATTCTACTTGAAATTGACTCTAGATTTGAACTGTCAGCACTTACATCTAGCATTGTATTTTGTTGTGTATAGTTTGCCAATTCCCGTGTTACACGTTTAGCATGTTATCTAGAATTTTATATAAGGTACTGAATTATTTAGCCCTCGAATAGTGGTGGATATTTTTTAATTGATATTGTCCTGAAATGTTCATGATTTTGGATGATGAAGAAAATCAATCGGATTCACATTGATTCTTCAATATGATTTTAACAACCAGCTACTTCTGACAAAATCATGCCATTTCAGAATATGTTTTTTCATGCCATTCTTGACACGGTTATGTGATCACCCTTATCATTTAGTATATCCCTGGTCACTTGCATTTATTATTTTCAGTTGTATCATTGTGTATCAAGTTCCATCATTTATGTAAATCGATGCCTGGTTTGATAATGTGATGAGCCAGTGATGTGATCAAAATATTTGCTACTCTTGATGGGTTGCACCCATTTGATGATCCGAACCACCAAGATCTCTGAGGCCATTGTGTGATATGCATTAATTGTATTGGATCAGTTATTTCTATCTGAATATTTATGTCATGTTTTTTGCACTGTTATTTTTTATCTGGTTTGCTTATAGCTCTTGTGATTGGGCTCAAGTTCTTGTGAGCAATGTTGTAAATTTTCTTGCTAAATGATGTCTCATTCCTTTGTGTTTAACTATAATCAGGAGCTTGAAGAGAAGAGGAAGGAGAAGGCCAAGGTTGCCTATGAGAGGAGGAAGCAACTGGCTAAGCTCCGTGTCAAGGCTGAGAAGTCTGCTGAGGAGAAGCTGGGATCTCAGCTGGAGATTCTTGCACCGATCAAGTACTGAGAAGCTGTGCTTTCGTGCGTCATCAGTTTTGTGGAACATCTGGCCCCTTGTTTGAAGTAGTTTGGTAAAAGTTTGTGACAGTATAATCTTAAGTGGTAAACCGAGTTATCCATCAGCTTCTGTGACTGTTATTTGAAACATTTTCTAGACGGTGAATGAACTGTTTCGTTTATCAAATGTGGTATTGGAGCATTTCCTGATGTTGTGCTCAGATTGTCTTATTCGTTCTTCTAGCTACATGCGTGTTGCGTAACATCGATCGCAGTTCTTTGTATTGGTATATTGAGACTTGTAAGATATTCAAGTAGGCGATGACTGAAATAGGTGCTCATCTCGTCGTTGGTTCCATTTTTCCGCTCATTGGTACGAGGCTGTTGTGATCGTACTCTTATGATTGTTAGTAGATCGTATTATTTTAGCGTGCTAGGGATAGAACAGCAGCCCATCTGATTGCAGATTATCGTATTTTAGCCTGCTGGAGAAAATAACGTGTTTAGTCTGGTATGGAAAGAACGCTGTGTCTGTAGACTTCAGAGGACAAACGGCTTCCATCAGGATTAAATGGCCAAAAATAAAGAGAACAAACGCAAAGGGTTGTGTTGCAGCGGGATTAAGACAGAGGGACAGGGGGCTGTCAACAGGATTAAATGGCCAAAAAAAACAGAGAACAAACGCAAAGGGTTGTTTTGCAGCGGAGCGTTTTGCTTGGTCCTTCAGATCCAATCTGCAGCCCGGAGCCGTTCGCGTCTGGGTGTTTTAAATCATAATATATCTAATTCACATATTCTTGTTCTAATCATCCTTAATAACTGTCTTAATCTCACTAATTTAGATATTAAAGTTGTTATTGCATACAGATAATTATCTAGTATTTTATTAAGAAGTAAGGCATGCTATTCAACGAACGAAGGATCATTGTACATTTTTTGTACTGATAACTGTCGGGTCTGTGCATACGAATACTGTAAAGAAAATGTAAATTTGAATCCTACCGCACGGTAGCCCTAAAAATGCGGTGCCTATTCGAACAATCGTTTCCTCATCAATTGTTCTACATGGATCATGATTTGCCAGCCTGAAGATTGAAGGGTAACGGATATATTAGATGATTATATGATAGTTCATATTATAGTGTCAACGACTCCGTGTCCCAATGGATAAGGCCCTGGTCTACGGAACCAGAGATTCTGGGTTCGATCCCCAGCGGAGTCGTTCACTACTTTTCAATTTTTTTTAGAACTCGCTTTCCAGCGTCCAACTTCCAGTTTGCATCAACAATTGAACATATTCCAGTGTGTTGCGCTCTATCGTCTAGCCTGCTTCGGCTATTATTATCAGCAGGAGCGCAATGACAAGAGAGATGCATAATGTGAACCAGAATGACAAGTATTATGTACAATTATAGCGGCTAAACTAGCTAAATCAGTGAATTGACAGTTGTCGCTTTGCTTCTATAGATATATGTGTGTGTGTGTGGTATCCAGTCCTCTAACATGCCCTCCAAGTCAGCGGCTAATCTTTTTCTACTGACAGATTGCCCAGAAGACCAGAACTGCCAGATACATGAATGGTTTTTCTTTGATAGATATGTTGTTCCACTGACTCATGGCATTCGATCCCCAATCAGGAGAGCAGCAAGGCAGTTGTGCCGATTTAATTGTTCATGAAGGCATACAAATGCATCCTGTTAAGTAATGCCTCATCCTGCACAGGGATGAAGAGACAACAACCGATTGTTTAGGGGATGATATTTGAATGGAATTTTCTAAAATAAACAATAGTGTGGCACGTAGTGCCGAAGAAGATAAAAAAATAGGCTGCTTACAGGTTTGACAGGCATGGTTGGACTTCCTCTCGCTTGCAGTGGCATTGAAGCTTTAAGCGATGTTAGTGTTCCATACAGCAATCCAATGCCACATAATCAATAAGGGTTAAAATACCATGAATGACATGTTTGAGGGCCCCTTAAGAGATGACATTTGAATCGCTTTGCTTGCCACCAGTTTGTACATTACTGGCAGTTGCAGTCACCAACAGCCTACATACCAAAAAACAGAACATTTCAAATTTTGATGTTTAGATACACAAACACAGCACATGTTAAAACCTTATAAATGCGCATTCAGAACATCTAAAGCTATTTATCGACAATAAAATGCATAAGAAAGAGCATGGGCAAGTTACAATCAAATACAGCTTATGTTCGTCTACAAGAGTCAGTATATGGTGCTTATGGTTCGGCATCCAGGAAAGAAGCACCATATTGTGAGTAGCCACATAATGAAACGAGCAGCTGAAATTAAAAATAAAAAGGTCAACAACATGGAGAAAACATCCTCCAGCTTTTGTCTTAGAGGGGACTACCGAACCCTAGCTGACCAGGCAACTTGTGCAAAATAGTCCGAGTCCAGGTGGGCATCCTCTAAACTGGAGGCTCTATGACTCTTATCAACAGTGCTACCATTCAGTTCTCAAGCAAGCAGCTGTTTTGACATATCAGGTTGACAAGAAGGAATTGACTACAGATACTATGGAACTGGGCCTTTAATTTTACCAACTGCTAGCCTAACTTCTTGTACTATTGATATCGATCGGAACATGGCATACTTCTGCTTGAAAACAGTATCCACAAGACAACGTAATTGGGTGGTGATGGGAAATGAGCACAGTTATCATATGAGAAGATTCATGGACACTTGTATTTGTTAATGTCCACGAAACACAATCATGGCAAACAGAATGATCTAACATTCTTTTCAGATAACAGATTACACTATCAGTACATCAATCACAACCGAATAAACTACTAATTGGTTGAGCTCAACAAAGCAAATGGATAGGAACATTAGTTTATTTACCTTGCTCTTAATTTGCAGAAGCAAGCCAATCCCTGCTTTGCTACTAGTAAGATGGTGGTCTGAGTTCCTTTAGCCGTCTAACAACTTGCTTCATTGTCGGCCTAGAAGAAAGAGAATCAACTGTACACTTGATACCCAGGTGTAGAACCTCAACAAGGTCATCATGCGGGGCCACATCCCACAGCCCTTCTATGAAGAACTCACGAGCTCGACCCTTCTGTAGAAGCATGCAAGCCCAGGCAACTATGTTGAATCCATTCCCGTATGGAGAGAAAGAAGGATCCAGTGCCTTCTTGTCCGAAATGAGTTCAAGAAGTACAACTCCATAGCTATACACATCTGCCTTATCAGAAACGCGGCATGTCATCGCATACTCTGGAGCAACATATCCAAAAGTACCTGCCACACCGGTGGTTGCATGTGTTTCTGAATTTCCAAGCAGCCTTGCTAATCCAAAATCAGAAAGGTATGCAGTGTAATCATTGTCAAGCAAGATATTGCTTGGTTTGACATCCCTGTGTAGGATGCGTGGGACACAATTGTCATGAAGGTACGCAAGTGCACGTGCAATATCTAGAGCAATTTTGTGAAGCATTCTCCAGTCAATTGGCCTCTTTGTCCTTTCTTGTATGAACCTTTCCAAATTGCCACCAGGCAGAAAATTATATATTAGAAACATCTCTGAATCGCCGAGATGGTATCCTATGAGTGTTACAAGATTGGGATGGCGACACCTCCCAAGTGTTTTGACCTCTGCTTGGAACTGCTGAATACCTTGGAATCTTCCAATAGCAAGCCTTTTTATTGCCACCAATTTTCCCGGTGCGACCTCGGCTTTGTACGTTGCTCCGCGACGGCGACGACCCGGGAATGGACCTGAACCGCAGGAGGAGGCGTCGGTTCCGGTTGGTGCAGGCGACGGGGAGGGGAGACTTACATGGGGGAGAAGGACCGGAAAGTAATTAGCTAGATTCCGGAGGGGAGACGGCTAGTTTTTTTGCCTGCAGATTTCTTCCCCTCTGATGATCTCTCTCTATAGCTGGCTTCTTCTCTCCTCTTCTCCTTTCCACGAATACTGTCGCATGTCAGTGAGTGAATTTTTGAAGGCAGTGGCCCAGACAAGTCATTGAATGAAACATTGAATATGGACAGTGATGGAGAAGAGGTAAGATCAGGAATGTTTCCAGAGAGCCTATTATTGTCGAGTAGAAGTACACTGAGATCTCTTAGTGCCACGAGGTTACTTGGGATCTTCCCAGCAAAAGAATTAGATGAGAGATTTAAAACCTTAAGTGATCTCAACTGACTCAAACAGGGCGGTATTCTACCACTGAGGTTGTTCCCAGCTAATGAGAGAAATTTCAAGCTCTTGAAGTCTTTGAAACTGACAGGTATTTGACCCTCCAGAAAATTTCTGCTCAAGTCCAGCTTGACAAGAGCTCCCAACAAACCAACATTAGCAGGCATCTCTCCGGATATTTGATTGCCAGCTAAATCCAAAGATATGATAGCACCGCATTTTGTGCTAAACTCTGCTGTGAGCTGACCAGATATCTTGTTGTCTCGTAAACTTACAATCAGCCCCTTCAAGTTGCTACACTTCTCCAACAGAATTGCATCCAGTGATCCACTGAATTTATTGTGATCAACAACAAACACATACAGTGTGTCATTTCCAAACCTGTCCGCACTGAAAGGTAAGGATGTAAGATGACCTTCAAGATTGTTCTTTGCAAAATTATGATACACAACAGAACACTCTCCGGAGTTGCAGAAACTCAATGGCAGTTCTGCTAGAGTTTTGGACATGAGTGAAGAATAACTGGATGTCATTCCATCTGGCACTATCCGAGATGCACAGACTCTATTCACACATGCTGGAATTGATCCTGACAGTTCATTTCCACTGACATCGAACACAGCCATACAATGCGGACAGAAATCCTTATCCAGTGAACCAGAAAATCTATTCGAGCTAAGGTTGAGAAACTTTAGGTTACTGCACAGCCCTAGTTTCCTTGGGATCGAGCCAGAAAGTAAATTCTCCCCAAGATTAACCATTTCCAAACTATGACACCTTCCCCAGTTGTTCGGCACAGTTCCTTGCAGCCCAGCCCTCGGCGCCCATAGCACCCTGAGCCTTGGCAAAGCTGTCACGCTCTCTGGAATCCTTCCTTCAAACAGATTGAACTCATGCGAATTCGCTGAATTGAAGTGGCTAGACAATATCAGAACTGATAAATCTGAGCAATTACCCAGCTCCTGGGGTACCGTGCCGCTCAATCTGTTACCCGAGACATCTAAAACCCGCAGCTTGCTCAACCTTCCAAGCTCTGCTGGAATAGAACCATTCAACAAATTGGAGAACAGTCGCAATGAGAGGAGCTGCACGCAATTGCCCAGACCAGAGGGGATGCTCCCGGCAAGAAGGTTTCCGGACAAGTCAAGCCCCTTAAGCTTGGGCAGTCCACCAAGAGCTCCGGACACTGATCCAGTGAACCGGTTGCCTGAAAGATCCAACCTTTCCAACTCTTTGCAGGTGGAAAGGGAGGAAGGGATCTCACCGTGAAGCAGGTTGGAAGCAAGGGTGAGGACCCTCAGCAGCGGCGGGAAGACGGCCGGAAGGGCGCCCCGGAGAGAGTTCCCCGCAAGGTTGACCACCTCGAGCTTCTGCAAACCCCAGATCTCACCGGGGATCTCGCCGTGGAGGCCGTGGAACGGAAAAGAGACCTCTTTCAGCTCGGTGAGGAGCCCAATCGCCGCGGGCAGCTCGCCAGCGAGCTCACGGCCGGGTCCGGAGCGCCGCGAAGGGGAGGGCACCTCCAGAACAACGACCCGGGACCTCGCGTCGCAGGTGACCCCCGGCCAGGTGCAGTGGTCGGGGCCGCCGGAGTCCGGGGACCACCGCCGGAGCAGCTCCACGGATGGGAAGGCGCTCTTGAGCTGGAGCAGCGCCGATCTGTCCTGCTCCTGGCCGGGGTGCAACTCGGCGGAAGAAGAGACGGAGACCGCAGCCGCGAGCAGGAGCAGCAGGAGCGCGGCGGTGGAGGCCGTGCTCCGGCGAGCGGCCACCATCTAGATAGCCGACGGCGACGACCCGGGAATGGACCTGAACCGCAGGAGGAGGCGTCGGTTCCGGTTGGTGCAGGCGACGGGGAGGGGAGACTTACATGGGGGAGAAGGACCGGAAAGTAATTAGCTAGATTCCGGAGGGGAGACGGCTAGTTTTTTGCCGGCAGATTTCTTCCCCTCTGATGATCTCTCTAGCTGGCTTCCCTCCTCTTCTCCACACGGCTGCTGCTTCTCTCTCTTGGTTGGTGCTGGTCTTCGTTCTGTTGCTTCCTTCGCTGCTCTTTTTCTTCTTCTCCGCCACCGTCCCCTACTCGTCGTCCAGGTCCAGCGATAATTCTTTTTTTATTTCTGGCTTCAATTTTTT
The DNA here is from genome assembly GCA_900205405.1 of Echinochloa crus-galli. Classification (NCBI taxonomy): domain Eukaryota; kingdom Viridiplantae; phylum Streptophyta; class Magnoliopsida; order Poales; family Poaceae; genus Echinochloa; species Echinochloa crus-galli. Next base: position 520,821 of record OAMR01000242.1, on the reverse strand, counting down.
AAGCTTTTCAGAGGTGATTGGCGTGACGATTTTACCCTTGGAAAGACTGGTTTTGTTTGTTGACGAGGAGTTGCTGTTGCTGCCTCGCTTTGCCTCTCCTGCCCCATGCTTTGGGGCCGTTGACTCTTCCGTATCTCGTGCTCATGTTTCCATTGGTGAAAAGGTGATTAAAAAGGGAGAATGGTGGCAATAGAATCGCTTGATACTCATTTGTAGTACGGAAGTACCTCGTCGACGTACTACTGGTACTTCGTTTTACTTGAAGGCTTGATCATAAGCCCAGTGTATGTTTCAGAATTTATTATTCCCAAATGTTGATACTCCTTCCAGTTACAAATATGTGGTGTTTTGGACATTGGAAGCTCTATAGAATGCGATTTCGACTGGTATTTTTTGTTACAAAATAATTACAAAACAGAGGGAAAATATACTATAAAATGATATTTCGAGACAAATCAAGTTTGTCCATACCGTTTTCAAGTATACCGTCAGTTATTTGTAACACGAGAGAGTATAACTTATGCGGCTCTCTTGTAAGATGTTGGCTATATCAATAGACTTAGCGAAGATATAGTCTCTACCACTAGAACATTTTTTTTTCAATCTCGGGTATACACAAATCATCTATGTTGCATATCCTCCAAAAATAATGCGATAATGATACATAGTTCTCTAGATTAGTCTTGTCAGTCCTCTTTCTCTTTACAAATTATGTGCAATCTCAAAATTTGTTGTTTGAATTTCGTCTTGGGGAGAGAACGGTGGTAGAGTTATTGAGGAGCCGACTAGTCGAATTATATTGTTCTCACACAGTTGAATTGTTGATTAAGATCATAAGAGAGCAAGGTCTCAATAACTAGGGAGAACAGTATCACGAGCGATATAAACACGTGAAAGAATATGAGCCACCAGCTACCTCTGTTGGTTATGCTAGGTAGCATAACATATCGGCGTGAAAGAATATGATCGATATAAAATGGAAGTTTATTAAACCATGAACTGAAACATATCGGCGTACCCTAGATCCTCAAGGCCCAGAGGTGCACCATTCTAGGGAAGACCCGCCATAGCACAACGAAGCTATATCACCTGCTACTTCCTTGAAAAAATACGGTGTATTACACAAATCTCGCTGAAAAAAAAAATAAAATCCAACCAATTAAAATCTTTAATCTGAAGATAGGCCCATGGGCGCAGCATTTCTTTCTTTCTTTATGTTTACGTATGCATTATCTCGTGCAGCCTGCACCCCTGTATTTTGCTTTTCATTCCACACCGTGGCCTTTAAATGATGTAACGCCCATGGAGGCATGGAGCCATCTATCTACCGACGAATGGGCCCAGCCAGAGAAGACTTGGAGGGTGACTTGGTCGGTCGTGTGGTGGTGCCCACCCAGTCCAGGAGCAGAGCACCAATCATGGCCCCACCCTTTCATAACGATGGAGTGATGGATGCTGATGGTGCCTGCCTCCTTCCCCTTTCCTTGCACATTCCACTATTATTGGCACGTTTCCCGTTTTTTTTTCTGCTTGCTTGAGTTGTTCATTCCTTTCTACTACCTCCCCCTGATTTATGTAAGGAAAACTTGAAAACCTTTTTGGATGCAAGATAAATGGAAATGGAAAGACCAAGTGAAAGGAAAGGGCAATTTTGTCTACGCTTAATTTGCCACTCTTGTTGCAAATTGTAAGATGTTTTAGTTGCGTTCTAAGTCTTTTTTGACTTTGATCAAATCCACATAATAAACCAAAATATATAGCATTGAGTTAATTTTATTGAATGAATCCACCGTAAATTATTTCTTGACAATGCATCAATATTATAGGTTTTAATATATTGTCAATACATTTGGTGTCTTATGTTTATATTGGCACAGTTGTCCGTTAAACAATTCTTGGCACACTCGAGTTGAACACTAATGCTTCTTTCGAGTAGCAAATCCTAGCGAATATTGCACTCGTATCGCCTTTCATAAAGAAATTGAGATGTTTGGATGTCATTCACTGAGCACTATAGCTTGCCAAAGATTTACGCCACTTACGGTTTGGAGCTAGAACATGCCGCGTCTTCGGCTTACTGGGGTGGATATCGAGCCAGCTCGGCTCGTTCGAGCTCGTTAGCCAAACAAGCCAGCTCGGCTCGGCTCGTCAAGGAAACGAGCAAAAATCTTGCCTCGGCTCGGCTCGGGTCATTAAGCTCGCGAGCTAGAGTTAAATTCAAAATAATAATAATAATATATATAATATAAAAAAATTATAGTATTTATATGGTCTTAATACCTCTATAATATACTCTGTCATACTATAATAATATAATATAACCATAACATCATCTAGAACTACGTATATAGTATACTTATATTATTATTAATTAATAATTTACTCATTAGTCTACTAAACTTTCTGGCTCGTTTGGCTCGCGAGCCGGCTCGAACTCGCTCGTTATACTAACGAGCAAAAACTCTTGCTCGGCTCGTTAGGCGAGCCGAGTCGAGCTGAGCCAGCTACAATCCGAGCGAGCTAACGAGCTTCGAGTATTTGTCCAGCTCTATACATAAATATAGACGCTATCATATAGTTATTGCTGCAGCTTTTTGTGCCAAATGTTTAGCGAATGAAACAACCGCCGCAGCTACGGTGTGGCTAGCCGCAGAAGGTATTAAAGAAAAAAGGCCTGAAGCATTGGCCCTGTTTAGTTCCCCGTCCCATCACCAAACTTTTAAAAATTCTCTCTCCACACTTCACTATTCACCTATCACATCAAATCTCTCTCCTCATGCATGGAGTACTAAACGTGGATAAATAAAAAAACTAGTTGGATAGTTTTGATGTACACGACGAGACGAATCTTTTAAGCCTAGTTAGATCATGGTAGGACAATGTTTACCACAAACAAACGAAAAATGATACAGTATCCGATGTCGAGACTAGAAGCAAAACT
>OAMR01000242.1:474776-513705 GCA_900205405.1 Echinochloa crus-galli | reverse complement strand
CCCCCCCCCCCCCACCACCGTCGTGTTTTTCGCCGAATATTTCTGTTTATTCCAGTCCAGGAGAAGAGAATCCTACAAAACATGGGGAATAGGATATGAATATATGATGTAAGCTAGGATATGATGCCAAGAAAATCAATCGTTGACGGATCCGCTCAGCTCTTCAAGAGCTCTCGAAGAGATGCGTTACCGTCAGAAACACGAGGAGTTACACCTGCTTACTCAGCAATCACCAACAGACAGATTAAAACACAGCTGAGGCAACAACAATCAACACATGAACCCTAAACACCCGATTAAACATACATGTCCACACAAGTCAAGACGACATTCCCTCCTAGAATCTAAGATTTACAGCAGAGAAAAATAAATCGAAATCGCAGCAACGACAACCCAAGTCATCCAAGCCTAGTTGTTCTTCACCTGTCATCAAAGAGGGTTCCCTCTGCCTGCCACTAGGAGAAAAAAATTGAACAAACAAGACGCCCAACCAAACAGTGTGCCCTAGGGGGGGCGTCTCGTCTCGGCGCCGTGATCACACGCTGAAGTAGAGAGCCATGAGCGAGCAGGTGGCTAGGATCACCAGCCGGGCGGCGGCTCCAGCAGCCACCGGGAGGACACTTGCGCTGCTGCTGTCGTTGAGGGCTGACGGGCCCATCGTCGGCGGGCTGTCCACGCCGGGCGAGCTGCCCATCGCAGCGGCGCTGCACAACACAGGTGAACATGAACATTCAGTTTCAGTGTATGAGTTAGCATAGTTTAATTCGTACTATGGGAGAACCGGATAGCATACAAGGTCTAGAAAACAGAAGCATAAGCACTTGATAGGGCCATATGGGTAGATAGTCTCTAGTGTTAATGCTTGCTCTTCTATCTCTGGGATACTACATCAGGCCAGTGATGCCAGTGATTATATTCTAAATGTGGTGTTTGTCCTTCATTGGATTGAATGGCCAATGTTAGCAATTTATTGCAGGCATTTACATCAGGTTTCGGTAGCAGCCGAAAACCAGCTGAATGCCAGGGTTCATCAGCAACCTCCCACTAGATAACGGGACCAGACCAGCAAGGCATGAAATTCTAAAGACTGGTGAAAACCTTTGAATCCACGTTGAAGAAACCACACATCTAAAGATCTGAAAACATTCCAGGTTCTTATGAATAGGACTACTCCCCTAGTTCGAAAAGGAGCCTGGAATAATGCGAGAACCTACACACAAACAAACGCACAAGCAAAAGCAGACAGAGAGAGGCTGGCTCATCTAGCTGTAGCTGGGAGACGGAACCAGAACCAGAAGGGTACATGATTCCCCTAAAAAGACTCCATGAATACACAGTTGTTCATCGATGCAGCCAAATGTTGGAAAAGAAAGAAAGGAAGTAACGGAAGCCCTCCTACGCGCAAACTGCCTTTATTCAAGGATTTCCAACTCAAGAACAACACACGGCCGCCCACCGGATGGTGGTACCACAAAGCCAAAGCCCAAAGGGACCAAATCTGCCATGGGACTTGGTACTAGGACCCAGGCTTAGGGATTAAGACTTCCTCAAGAGGGCCAAGCAAAACTGGCAATGTACTTGAGATTGTTTCAGAAAGACGCGGCTTTTATTCCTGACCAATCCCTATCTTCTCTCAATCGGTTCAATAGATGGGAAATGCTAGCTGGTTTTAGCTCTGATTCGTATAGGTAAAGTAATAAATCCAATACTTGGGTTGTGCTCGTGCCAAGAAAAGAGAGAAAGGAATGCGAGAATTAGCAATGCCGTGCAGGGATTACCTTGGGGTTGCAGGGTAAGTGCATCCATTGCCGCCTGCAGCCCAGAAACACACAGGAGTTAGGGGGGAGTCTAAACCAAGAACTCGAATCTCTCGCAAACCAAACAAAAGACATTTCATCTGAACTTTTAAATAGCCAAGGGATTCTTCAGAAACAAGTAAGAAGCCGGTGGTCGATTCCTTACTGGGGTCGGTGCTAGTGAGCAAGGCGGTGCCGGAGAAGACGCATGCCTGCGCGTTCTGGTTGTTACGCTGGTAGAAGCTGTTGACGGCGTAGGAGCAGTGCGCCTTGACGTTGTCCGGGACGAAGCAGGGCCCGTTCTGCAGGATGGACTTGCAGTCGGCGCCGCCGCCGCACGCGTAGTCGAGCGTCTTCTGCAGCGCGCTGTCCCCCAGGTCCGTGCGGCACACGCACCACGCGCCGTCTTCGAATCCAAATCGCCACAGGGCAAGGAAAAGAAGAAATTTCACAAAGATTGCCAGGAAACAAATCCATGCCGTGCCAATGCCAAGAGAATCGGCGAAGGAACGAGGGAGAGATTGAGGGGGGAAGCCCGACACACCTGAGCGGCCGGCGAGCGCGGCGCCCACCGCCACCAGCAGGAAGAGGCGAGCCGCGTCCGCCATGGAGATGCGTAGGTTGGGTGACAGCGGCGAACAGCCTCGGGCTCCTCTACAACGCGGCGTTCCTTCGGCAACTCTCTATCTCCTGATGAAGCGACGAGAGGAGGGGTTTAAATGCAACGGCAGGCAGGGGTTTGGCTACGCTGTTTCGCCTTGCACAAAATGGAGACCAGCAGGCAACACAAGCAAGGGTTGGGTTGGGTTGGGTTGGGTCTCCGTTTTTCACGAGCACACGCAGGCCGCACAGCCTGGGCAATGCCCAGTGGCACTGGCGTGTCCCGTAGCACGCAGCCCTGCACGGCCCAGCGCTAGCGCCAGAAGGCAGTGTGGCTTTTCATGAACGGTCAAAAACGCATGGGCAGAGCCTGCCTGTGGTGCCGGGCATGGGCACGCCGGCCAGAGCTGTGACCCTGCGCGCCGGGCCCCACCAGGGCTGCGGTAAATGTGACTAGTAACGTACTCGTAGGTGTGTGAGGAGTGAGGACACTGTACAGTGTACCGAGCACACTGTTCTGTTTTGTGTTGGGCTGTTGGCCTCTGGGGGGTAGACCCAACCCAAACCTCCCCCTGGTTAAATGAGGACCCGAGGTCCCAGACCCCAGGGTTCTGCTGCCTTGGCAATTTGGCATCCATGGATTCGTGGGGCTTGGGGGCCCAATGGTCAATGGACCCCTGGGATGTTTTGGATACACTACTTCGATAAGCCGTGCACATCTCAATGCATCATCGGTTCACCATCAGCGGAAAGGCACGCAGCAAGGAGATGCATCATTAGAGTAGTACCACTTGGTCCACTACACTCCACTGTGCCGTTTTTTTTTTGATACTCACTGTGCCGTTAAAAGGCACGCAGCTGTTCAAGCAATTGGTCGATAAAATTTGCTCATGCCAGCTAGGAGGAGACGCTGTCTATCCGTAAACTTACCGATGAGATACTCGGCGGTCTTCTCGGTTGCTAGCTTATTGCAATAATATTGCGTCCGCACAATTACAGTTTACTGCCATGCTGATACTACTAGGGGTGAAAATGGTGATGAAAATTCCCGACCGACCGAGCTTCGTTTCTGAGAAAATGATTTCGTTTCCGATCGTTTCCGATACAACCTAAATATAAAACTTGGTATTTCTAATCGATTTCACTTCTAAATTGCATTTCTCACAAAATAGTTGATTTTAAAAATATGATAATTATCTTTCGACCGAGCTTCGCTTCCGATAGTGTGATTTTGTTTCCGATTGTTTTCGATCGTTTTCATCCTTGCATCTTCCACTGACGATTTCGGGGCCTTTTGCTGCTTCTACCCGTTGAGGCGCTGTCGCAGGACGCAGGGCACCTTTGTCCCGTTTCACTGTATGGACAATTGGTATGGACGCGCCTTATTCGTTTGGGTTATCAGCCACCAGCCAGCAGTGTTTTTCTCTCAGCAAAAACCAGTCTCACCCACCAATCAGCAGTATTTTTCTCTTAGCAAAAACTAGCACCAGCCAACAGGCCTAACCTTTGTCTTCAAGGCGTAAATAATACCGTCACCATCACAACACCAACCTATGCAATGCATCACTCCCGATACTGCTATACTGACGCTCTATCCAGTAGCCAGGAGTAGAACGCAGGCCAGGAAAGCAAAGGCTACGAATACCAAATTTTACAGTACGTACATGGCACCGAGAAAAGCAATGTATTGAAGTGTGAGAATGGCGTTTCGATTCAGAAAGAAAGAAGGGTGCTGTATAACATAAGCCACTACCACATATATCATATAAATATTCATGCGCGTGCAGCATCAACTGATCTACTCTTGGTATAATAATCATATGCGATACGCTCTGAGCCTCTGACATTTATAAACGAGGCTGCAAAAATGCAATTTCTGACGGCTCACTCCGTGGCTTTCTACCATAGACGTTAATTTCTAGCCATTACTGAGTAATAATCTCAACCAACGGAGAGATGACTCGTAGTTGGAAGTATGCGGCGGTAAGATTTACATATTTTCATTCATTACCACGGTTAGCTACATACATTTTCTGTCATACGCTGAGAATACAGAGACTAAAAAAAATTACAGCGTGCAGTTTCACATGGGAATAGTCATACAGCGTGGTACCCGCAGATTAATCCCAGTCAGCATCAAAGAACCCAGCGTCTTTCATTTCAGAATAGTAGACGTTCTCTAAGAGCATATCTTCCTCCTACACAAATAAATCAGCAAAGAGAGAATTTCACTACAATAAGGCACATGATATTATACCAGCAAACAGGCACAGGAAGAAGCACTACAAGAAAAATTGAGTAACAGATCATAGGCAAGAAGGTACCTGGAAGAAGTCTGCTAAGAAAGTCACGTATAGCAGAGGGAGATAAAGAGAATGATAGCATACAGTTGTGAGGTTATATAACCTACAAACAAAAAGGGAGATGGTCAACAAATATTGATCTTGAAGATATACTATAAACATTGAAAATAGTGTTCTTTTTATGTACCATAAACCAAATCCAGCTCCACTTGCAACAAGGAAACAGCCAAACAGTGATACGCCATTCAGTAGTAACATTGCACATACATAGTTGTAGTATGCTGGTTTTGCTGCAGTAAGCAACCATGAGATTATGGTCATGAAACAGCAGACAAAAGAGTTTCCAAATATACAATATACTACTGAGGACAGCAATCAGTTACCAGGTAGCCTGTCTCTCCATCTCGAGTGATGCATGAAAACAATCAGACCATAGACTCCGGTAAGCACCAGTTTGTGGAGAATCCATAGGCCCCATTTCCCACCAGTTCCTTGATAAGCATCAATGAACAAAGGAACACCAAAGCCAAAAACATATATAGTCTGAATAAGGGAAAAAAAATCAGTTACGGAACTAGAGTACTATCCAACCACTTTCCACTGGCAGCATAATTTAAAACATTGAAAAAAAGGCAAAGTGTGCCGGATTAGGTAAGTCATGAGCTTTGTCTTTCATTGAGCAGCCAAAAAAAAATGCTTTTGCAGTGGCATGAAATGAGCAAGGGAGATTTAATATATATACCAACTTGCAATGGACAATCCATTAGGAACAATGGAAATATGTAACATATTATATTCTATAATAAAGGAACATTGTGGATGGCTACATCAGTGAATTAACTTGGCTATATTGCTAAGAACGCAAATATGACATAGGATTGCAAAATTTTCTGGGTAGACCCCGAAAATGAACTGCAATAACTAAGAAAAGAAACATATCACCCGGCACTTGTTAGAAAAGCTAATTCCTGTTCACTATGCTTGAATTTTGTAGTAGCATCATACCTTGAGCAATACATCAGCAGCAACTACAGCTCCAGAGATAACAAAAGTTCGTGCCAAAGACTCAAAACCACTGGCATCATTTCCTTGAAGTAGAAATGCTATGAGACTGACTTCCAAGAACAACATTCCTGATTTTGTAAACAGTGACAGTACATTCCAAGAGAATGCCCTGTCAGGCATACATTGCCATGCCTGCCATTTGAGGGAACAAAAATAGGTTTGTTACTTATATAAGAGAGCAGTCAATACACAATGTAAGGAAATACAATACAGAGGACAATTTGAAATCATAAGGGCGGGGTTATTCATTATTTCCCTTCTGTACAGCAGCACCCTATCAATTCAATACGAATTAGTCGACATAAAAGTAACAACACCAAGAAGTGCACCTGAAACCTAAGCCTAACAACCAGATCAATGTGAAAGTCTAGGGATTTCGATTTGAACATCAACACCTAGCCGCCTGGGATTTTATTTTTCCCTAGTCCAACAGAGCTTGCTAATGTTCATCATAACCAGCTATCAACTGAACACCAGAAGCTTTGCTCTTTCCTTTTTGAAAACCCATCAAAGGTTGTTACTGCCTTACTGGTTCATTGTTGTGATTCCCTGACCAGCTCCCAGCACCCAGCCTACCCATCCTAGTCCTACCCATAGGATTTGATCACAACCCAGTCTTCAGTTGTTCCATTACCAAGTGGAAACATCAAAAGACCATTCCGCTACAGCTCACCGAAAGTTCACCTTCCACTTGTTACCCATTTATTCTACTCAGCAATCATACACTAACAAAACATACAAACATTACTGCTCACCATTCAAAACTGAAAACAGGATTCAAAAGTTTCATGATCATCACTTTGGTTAGTAAAGGATTCTAACAGCTGATTTTCACCAGCAAACTCATGTCTAGTTAGCTTCCACGTTCCACTCGCCCCTACTTTTCAAGACTTGGTTATTATAGGATTCTAGCAGCTTGTTTTCATGTCTCGTTAGCTTCCACTTGCCCCTACTTTTCATGAAGGAATGCCCGTCTTTCACTGGTCACTGACACTACTTCAACGACACGCACATCATACAATTTTTTTCATGGGAGGCATTCCCCCTACATATCGAGTGCCCAAATCAACAACTTAATCAAAGGGTCGAGAGAGTTTCATGACAAGGCAATCAGGGACTTAGAGATAAGCAGCTGAGGCAAGTAATCCGGACCTGCAGGAAACACCAGAGGAGGTTGAGTACGGCGACAGCCCAGAGGAGCGCGTAGTACGCGACCACGACCACGTGGGAGCGGCCGTAGCTGAGCCTGCGGAAGCTCCGGCGCGCCTGCCATGCCAGGAACCCCACGAAGGCCAGCGACGGCAGCATCACCGCCAGGCTGTACCACACCCCATGGCACTCCGATACCCACCACAGCGGCCCCGCAGCGCCGCCCGACGACGCGTTGGCCTCCGGCGTCACCGCCAGCGCCATCCCGCCCTCCTCGAGCAGCGTCCGCATCTCCGTCGCCCGACCGCCCGCTCGCCGGAGGTGGGCGGGCGCTAGGGTTTGGGACGGTGGGGGATTCCGATTCGGGAGTTGGAGCCGCACGGAGGTGGATTGCCGGTTGCCGAATCGGTAAGATTTCACAGGTGGTCAAAAGGCAAGAGGAGGAAGAGGGGAGTCGGGACGGCGCACGGCGGCGTAGGCAAAAGTTGCGGGCTGACACGGGGGTCCCACAGAAATCCGTCCATCCATCCGCCGGAACGGGCCTAGATGTTCAAAACCTCCACAAGGCCAAGGCCCGGTCCAAATCTCAAAAAAACAAACACCTACTAATTTCCCATTTTCTTGTCCTAAAAAAAAGTAATTTCCCATTTTATCGTCTAAAAGTATAATAAAATCCTTTTCGTTTTTCATTTCAAAAAAAAATCCTTTTCGTTTTGATGAATCCGAAATCAAAGTTGTAATGCTAAATATGAAAACCAACTAGCTCCAGTCATTCATATCTGACATTTCGAACAGCTTTCCTTGTCTCGTTATAAGCGCCGGGAGGGAGTGATGTCATAAATCTCACGTGCTAGTGAGAGCCGTCAAGCTACAACCTCCAAGAACATTTTTTTTCTCTATTGTTAAGAGTATTTTCTCCTCTTCTTAACTAAAAAAAATGTTCAGCAAAAGAATTTTCTCTTCTTATCTAAGAAAAATGTTCAGCAAAAGAAAAGAAACAAGTTTTATATACGAGTGCCCAACCATGGAGCACAAGCCATACTCCCTCCGTCTCTAAATATATGTCGTTTTCGCTTCCCGAGAAACATCTTTAACTGAATATATAAAAATATATATTAATACTTATAGTACATAATAAATATCATTAGATAGATATTTGAATCTAGTTTTTTAACAAATCTTTTTGGAAATTAAAATGTTACACGTATTTTCTACAAATCGAATCTAAATCGTGGCACGGAAACCAATGGCAATAGTTATTTAGGGACGGAGGGAGTAGATGACAAGATTAGCAAGCAAAAGTGGCAGCTAGAGGTTACAGTATTACAGTTCAATTTCCTGAAATGCATATTATGAGTTGTTGAAAATACTTCAGTTTTGAGCTTGCTAGTAATTTGTTAGTATTAAACATTATTTATTATTTTACCACATGTTATGTCTTTTAGAGAAGGCATAACGGTCCAGTTCTAACTCCTGAAGGAGTTAGGGAAATTTCAGGTATCATCTTTGGAGGAGCGAACAGCACACAACCCAGCTGCGAAATGGGTGCGAAAGAAAATACTGAATTGATAAAATAATGGGACTGGTAAAATACAAGCCTGCTTATATAAATGTGTACAGTTAACATAATCTTATACTTGAAACTAACTGACCACAAAACTTTCGTGGGTTAATTTTATAACCCTCCCACTTGCTCATTTTTGGCACTCAACATCACCATACAAGTCACCGATTCCATACACATGGAAGGTGTTAGAATCATTTCACGCATCATTGACACCGGTCATCGGGTCATTATCATTGGCTTCATCTTTGCCATCAGCAGGTGCTTCGTTGCTCTCATTGTCCTCACCATCTGCTGCCGCATCCTGCATCTGATAATCAACCTTGAAATCATAGTCTGCATCCATGTCACTCAGAGCACTGAACTTGTTCGCTTTGCGTCGTTTTTTCTCTGCTTTCCTCTTGCGAGGATCGAGTATGCCCTCAGCAGTGTACAGTTTGTCATGCTGTGTGCTAGCACTGGTCATCTTACTTCCTTCACGGTCATTTACTTCAGACATCGACTCCTCACGGCTTTCCTCAACAGGCTCACTCGGCTTCTTGCCATCCTAGTTAGTGAAGACAGAGATCGTATATATTGAGAAAAGCAAACATTGTCCCTCGTGCATTTAAAAATTTGTATGCAATGAAATATACTGTCATGAATTATATGGTACAAGACCTTTGGAAAATCCTAGGAGTTTTTTTTTCTCCAGAAGAATATGAACTACCTTTTAACATGATGACAGTTAATGACTACACTGCCTGCAAGCGTCACCCATAGATGAATAAAACTACTCCAGACCAAAAAGAATGATTTAAACCACCTAGCGCAAGCATATAGAGTTGGGACCACACTACCAACCAGATACAAACCCATAGAAACAAGGACTCTAAATTATGAATGCAATGAAACTGGTCGTCACAAGCAACAGAAATGTATAACTAATAGGAAACAGTAAGACTAATGTCTAACAAGCTAAACTGACTTCCATAGTAAAATTATCAGTTGAATTCAGGGAAAACCACCATGATAAAAGATATTACCTCAAGCATCTGTTCATCAATACCAGGTGGGGCATTCGGTGGAATCTCAATATGATGGAAATCCGTAATAGACTTCAGACCACCAATGTATGAAGACTCAGCTTTGTAAATTTCATCAATATTAAATTCTTTCCCACCTTCTGAAATAATCACTGCATCTGAGTCTTCCCCAGCATCTCTTTTAGGTGGCAGTGTATAATATGGTATTTTACCTAGAAACAAGAGGGTCAGATCACGAATGAAGATAAAAAAAAGGACAAAAAAAATTTAATGACAGGAATTGTCAACCATACCTTCATTCCAGTCATGAAGCACCATTCTTGCTGCAGCTTCAACATCCACTATACCACCCTTTTTCAATTTCCCCCGAAGAGTGGCAACTTTTTGAAGGAATTCATCAACTGAGCTAAAGCTTGGCACCCTGTACAGAGACAGCAACTTCTCGTGTGGGCAAATACTTAGGATCTCCTTCACTAAAAGCAATTACAAAACAGAAAAAAACATTGGAATGTCAGATAATCTTGCACTTCCAGCCACATTATGTACTAGAATATTGTAAATGGAATGATATCATAAAATAAGAACAAGACTATACAAGAATAAACGAAACAAGTCAGCAGGACTAGTAAAATGAGAAAAATGCAAAATAGTACTTACCAGGACCGATTGGATCTTCCATTTTCTCAACTCTTTTGCAGTTGCGAAGGGCTACAGACACACCACTGTTGGAAGATTTGAGCATAACTACACCAGGACAATCCAACAACTTCACCTTCTTGTCTAATTGAACCTCTTGCATTGATCTAGTAACCCCTGGCGTCGAACCAACATTAACAACTCGGGACCTCTTCAAGCTGTTGATCAGGCTGCTCTTGCCAACATTAGGAAGCCCAACAATACCCACTGTAATTGCCAGTTTGAGCTACAAGCACACCAATAACAACTTAACTAAAAAGGGCAAACAAAGCGCAACAAGAAAAGAGAACTCTATATGCACATATAAATGGCTAAATGAGCACTAAAAGTCTGGAATACTGAAGCATAAGAAGCTACAAACTTAAGCAGGGAAACACCACCAATCAAACTGTCATGATAAGATACTGCATAAAACTACACGCATTGAGGCACTAGGCCCAAACACATAATTTAGGAAGCTTGCCCTTGAAAATCAAAAGGAGTATATTAATCTTTTTCCTGACATGGTAACATGGTTGACTCAGAGTAGGGCACATAAGAAAGAAAGAGGAAAGATTGTCCAGTTATAATGAAGTCAAGTGATGAAGCACACAGGATGATGCAGAATAAGGATTAATGAAAAAGTCAGTAATCAACTTGTGAGCCAGAGAGAGATGATTGAATCTAGATATGCATAAACATTATCTGAAAACAATAGGATCATTTACCTCATGGCTTCTGGAATAATTCTTGAGTAATCTGATTAGATTCTCAGCACCAAGACAATCACTGCTTTGTGGGATGTTGCTTGTTTTATCAAGTTTTGAAGATTTCCATCCCAGCTTGGTCCTCTGCGGCTCTGCTCTTGGGTATTGCACTTAAAGGCAACTGTTGGCATTTCTTCCCTTAGATACGTAAGCCACTTCTCTACCACCTCCTTGGGAACAAGATCTAGAATTCAAGAATTGGAAATTGAGATGTAGCAAGACATAGAGTAAACTCTAAACTCAATAAAGTGTTGCACAATACCTATCTTGTTCAGAAGTAGCACAATCCGTTTGCTTGGATCAGCCTTCCTAACCATATTTTCCATGTCAATGCAACGGGTGCCCAGTGGGTCCCTTGCATCAAGAACCTCGAGAATCACATCGGAAGCTTCAATTACTTTAACAAGCTCCTTGTAGAACGACCTCTCTGAATGATCTGGGGACATATTTAGCGCCTTTAAACAATTAATGTAACTGCATGAAGTAGCCAATTAAATCACCAATGAGAGATGAGAAATTTACCATGGCTCTTTGCCACTGCTAAAGGAGCATTCTCCTTTGCTGCATCCTTTTCTGCAAACTCACTGCCCTGCGCAGAAGCTGCGGAGGACAAATTAGCAATGCCCTCATCCTCACACAATCCGGGCTTCCTCTTCCGAGCCTGAAAAAGAGGGCATAAATTGTGTCATTGTTCACTCACTGCAAGGAAAAAGAAATCAATGTTTCTATAACACTAAACAAAGTATTAATGCACCTTAAAAGGAAGAAACTACACATAATTCATCTGCCAAGCCTAGCAAATAGTGGCAATACTTGATCATTGCTCATTCCAGTACAAGTATAAGTCAAGTTCATGGTCTTAAGAGAGTGAATGCAAAAGTTTTACAGAAAATATATTTTTAGTACATCCTACAATACCGCCAGGGGCAGAGCAGAATTCTTGGAGGAGTGCTCAATTCTACCACCTAGGCACAAAACATTTTGCTCATCTGGCCCCATCACTTGACTGGCTCCCTCTCAACTCTCATTGTCAAGCCAAGCTCTGCCACTTAATGCTACTACCATTCAGACCCAACCACTTAAACAATGGTTGAAATTAGTAAATTACACAGACGAAATATAGTCATACCGAGAGCAGTCTTTGGTTGCCACAAGTTTTTTCTCTCTCATTTTTTCTTTTTGTAACAGACAGCAAGCATTAGAGCCAAAACTATCAAGGAAGACACCAATGATAGCAGGCCATCTCCCGAATGATAAGAATCTACACTTTGAGTCCACACCTGAGTTGCTGGCTTGATGCCACCTAAAACTACACGGAAAAAAATATTCAGATATCTATTATCGTATTCATACTGCAAAGTACAGCTACCAGTCTAGGGAAGAGAAAGAGATATTTGCACAATGGAATTAAACCAGCAAAAGAATGAATTCGGCTCCAGGCAGACACAAACTAGCAGCAAGCATAGCACCAACGATAACAAGTTAACAACAGATATGGGAGGGAATCAGGCGGGATGCCAAATCGTTCAACGTGGTCGCTTTCTCAGCACTGAGATACACAGGAAAAACACATAAGAATAGCAAATCATGAGTGTAGGAGCATCATTATTATTGCAGTGTTTGGGGTAAAAAAAGGAATTATGATAACTGGAAGAAATTCGAATACGAAAGCCTGCCAGTTATAGTTGAAATGTTAGTACATACCCTGACAAGGAACTTTCCAGGTCGCAAAACCTCGACTCGAAGGTTTCCAGAACTTTTGATAGGACTTTAGAGCCTTCCTTTCCATAAGTGCTGGTCTGGTTCAGTAGCCTGGTCAAACACCACAAAAAGGAAGACATGAGTAGTGCCAAAACTCTGGCTATGACATAGTTATATCACCTTAAGACTACATCAAGTAATCACTTCTTTAGGTTCATGTAAATCTGAAGATACTAAAACCTTGGAGAATAGATTATAATTTTTCCAACCGGAAACACAGTCAACAGAAAGAAAGCAATGCTTACATGTCATCCTTCACAAAAGATAGAACAGTGTCGCATGCGTCGCCTAGTACCAGTTTTGAAAGGTGGTATACAGTGCTTTCACCAGAACTAGCAACATTTGTCGCGAATGTATGAAGACTCAGCTTTGTAAATTTCATCAATATTAAATTCTCTCCCACCTTCTGAAATAATCACTGCATCTGAGTCTTCCCCAGCATCTCTTTTAGGTGGCAGTGTATAATATGGTATTTTACCTAGAAACAAGAGGGTCAGATCACGAATGAAGATAAAAAAAAGGACAAAAAAAATTTAATGACAGGAATTGTCAACCATACCTTCATTCCAGTCATGAAGCACCATTCTTGCTGCAGCTTCAACATCCACTATACCACCCTTTTTCAATTTCCCCCGAAGAGTGGCAACTTTTTGAAGGAATTCATCAACTGAGCTAAAACTTGGCACCCTGTACAGAGACAGCAACTTCTCGTGTGGGCAAATACTTAGGATCTCCTTCACTAAAAGCAATTACAAAACAGAAAAAAACATTGGAATGTCAGATAATGTTGCACTTCCAGCCACATTATGTACTAGAATATTGTAAATGGAATGATATCATAAAATAAGAACAAGACTATACAAGAATAAACGAAACAAGTCAGCAGGACTAGTAAAATGAGAAAAATGCAAAATAGTACTTACCAGGACCGATTGGATCTTCCATTTTCTCAACTCTTTTGCAGTTGCGAAGGGCTACAGACACACCACTGTTGGAAGATTTGAGCATAACTACACCAGGACAATCCAGCAACTTCACCTTCTTGTCTAATTGAACCTCTTGCATTGATCTTGTAACCCCTGGCGTCGAACCAACATTAACAACTCTGGACCTCTTCAAGCTGTTGATCAGGCTGCTCTTGCCAACATTAGGAAGCCCAACAATACCCACTGTAATTGCCAGTTTGAGCTGCAAGGACACCCACAACAAAACTTCTAAAATGGCCAAACATGCAAAACATGAAAGAAAACTATAAATGTGTACAAGAGCACTGCAAAATTGGTAAGCACAAGGATCTAGGAACTGAAGCTATCAGATACGACTACTAATCAAACTGTTATGATAAGATACAGGTAAAAAAAACTACGAACACCAAGTCACTAAGTCTGGATTTGGAACTCTCGCACTTGAGAATCAAATGGATTGTAACTGTTGCCATAAATGGCAATATGGTTCACACAAAGTAGGGTATGGTAGATAAACAAGAAAAAATTGAAGATCCAATTTGAATGAAGTCAGGTGGTAAAGCACACGGAATGCTGATGAATAAGCATACGGCATTCATTACAGGTGGTGACCAAAGCTAATATGCATACGATTATCTAAAAGCAATTTACCTCATGGCTTCTGGAATAATTCTTGAGTAATTTTATCAGATTCTCAGCACCAAGACAATCACTGCTTTGTGGGATGTTGCTCGCTTTATCAAGTTTTGAAGATTTCCAACCCAGCTTGGTCCTCTGCTCTTGGGTATTACACTTGAATGCAACTGTCGGCATTTCCTCTCTTAGATATGTAAGCCACTTCTCTACCGCCTCCTTGGGAACAAGGTCTAGCATCGACAAATTAAAATTGATATGCAAAAGTCAAAAAACCATAAGAGCAATTTCTAGAGTCAAACTCAATGAAATGTTTTTTTTTATTGTACCTATCTTGTTGAGAAGCAGCACAATTCGTTTACTTGGATCAGCCTTCCTAACCATCCTTTCCATATCAATGCAACGGGTCCCCAATGGATCCCTTGCATCAAGAACCTCCAGAATCACATCGGAAGCCTCAATAACTTTAACTAGCTCCTTGTAGAATGACCTCTCTGAATGATCTGACAAAATTAAGCATCTTTATTCAGTAATTTAACTGCATGCATTAACCAATTATACCACCAATGATAGATTTACTATACCATGGCTCTTTGCCATTTCTGAAGGAGCATTCTCCTTTGTTGCATCTTTCTCTGCAAACTCACTGCCCTGTGTAGAAGCAGCAGAAGCCAATTTAGCAATGTCCTCATCCTCAAGCAATCCAAGCTTCCTCTTCCGAGCCTGAAAACAGAAGGTACATTCATGTATTGTTACTCCACCACAAGGAACAAGGAAATCGGCGCATTCATTGAACTAAATAGAGAACATAAATGAAACTTCAAGCAAGAAATGATACACAGTTCATCTACCAAGTCCAGTATGTAGGCATGTCCATGGTCGACAGAGTGAATGCAAAATGTTTAAAAAACATTTAGTATCATTCCACAAACTCACTATCATACCAATCGCCATACTACCGACTACACTTGGCTAATTTTCATTTATTCTATGAAATAGGTGCTGGTTGGATGCTATGTCAAGGTCTCATTTGTGTTGTTTCTACTTTCTGGTCAATCTGAAAGCTCCAATCATATTTTTGGGAGGTTTCTTGAGTCTACCAGAGATCTCTTTTAGAGAAGGTGCAATGACTTTTCCCTTCCTAGAGCCTTGTTCACTTTGCCTTTCAGAACAATTCTTTAACTCTCCTCATCAAGTAGAAGAAAACAATAACTGATTTATTCTGTTAAGTACAAGTTGGGTGCTTGAAAAACAATGTAGTAAAAAGTTGTTCAAGAGAAACTTCACCCATGCTATAATTTCAATAAGTGTATGTAGTAAAAAAAACTATCTCCCACATGAACACAAGAACTATCCATGCTATCAGCTCCATGGTGCTGCGAAAACTAGCCCCTACAACCCTTTTGAAAAATACAGAGGTACCACCTGTCAGAAAGCTATACAGATATCACAAATACTATGAAACAAATTTAACATCATCAGCACAGAATACATCTTAATACATCTTATCATGCTGCATGATATCAATAGTAGACTTGGACATGCATTCAGTTCAGCTCTCAACTGATAGCGAAGTTTCACAAACAAATACACGTGTATAGTAAGAGCAATATAAGTTTCAACAAGCATTTTTTGTTGTAACTCACGGCAAGAATCAGACCCAACTTCGTCAAGGTAGCACACACAAATGCTTACAGGACATCTACCTAATATTAGACCAGAACCCGTTTCCATCTGTGCCTCAAATCCACACCTCACTTAGCCCCAAAAACTGAACAGCAAGAATTATTTGCCAATCATACATACAGGCATATGAATATTTGATGACACGGTCTAAACGAAATTGATTGTCCATGATTTTCATGTTTCGCACTAACTACGAATCTAGGGAAGTACTCTTCTAATGAAGAATTAGTTTATTATACACAATGTAAATCAACTAACAAACATGAAATAGCTTTGGCTCCTGACACTAACAGCATAGGACCACCAATAGCAACACCAGATGGGAGAGAGATTTATGCCGGGAAGAAGGGGGCATAGGTGACATACCCTCTCCTTGCGCGCCTCCTTCTTGAGCTCGAGCTCCTGCAGCGCCTGCGCGCGGCGCGCCTCCAGCGCCTTGAGCTCCTGCTCCTTGAATGGCCACTCGTTGGGGATCCCCGGGTCCTTCTCAACCTTCTTCCGGCTGCCGGCCTTGCCCTCCTTCTTGGCCTCCTTGCGCTTTTTGCGGTGGTGCTCTTTCACCTTGCGCAGGACTTTGTGCTTCTGGCGCAGCGTGACGCGCTTGCTCTTGCTCTTCTTGCTCTTCTTCACCATCTCGCCGCCGGTTTCCCTTCTCCTGCCGCTGGTGGGAGGGAAGGATAGGAGAGAGGAGAGAGGACTCGGCTAGGCGGCGGAGGGTCGCGTTTGTGAGCGGCGGAGGCGGCGGTTACCGAGCTAGGGTTTAAGCCAGGGGAAGGGAAACGTTGTGGCTTCCATTTTAATATTCTCTCTCGGATGGGCTTACTGTGACGTTTTTGGACGGCCCGATAACGAAAAGTTTTCTTTTATTCCACTATATATACGGAGTACTATATTACTATCGGTCCTCAACGACCTTTTAACTACGGAGCATATAGCAGGATACAGTTTCAGAAAAGGCCCTCAACAATCTTTAGTAGGTCCAGCAAGAACAATCACTATTCAGTATGGATATCGAGAATCCTGCCCCATAATCCTACTGTCCCGTCCAACCCAGCTATTTGCAGATTATTATGAGTCGGTAAAGGACGATATACCCCTGCCCCAAACATGCAAAAGGAATGTGCCGAAACAACCGAAAGCATTGCAGACATTTAGCATTTAGTCCAGGATCCAAACATACTCCTTAATTGAAACAGTTTGGTTTGGCGCCTTTCTACTCCAGAGGTGAGCCCCAGAGAGAGCTCCCCACATGGCCACATCTGCACCACACAGGAGTCAGGGAGCCCTAATCCTGTTCGCTTGGATTATCAGCCACCAGCCAGCAGTGTTTTTCTCTCACCAAAAACCAGCATCAGTCACCAACTAACCAGCAGTGTTTTTCTCTCAGCAAAAACCAGCACCAGCCAACCGAACAGGGCATGGTGGCCCCAATCGGCACAATTGCTAAATGTTTCAGCAATACTCCACGAGCATCTCTAACAAAGAAACCGAGAACAAACAGCGACATCTGCAAGTTACAGACACATTAGTTGCCCAAGGAGTAATATTAGCCTCTTTACCAAGCAATATCATAGCTACATTTGCAAAATGACATCACCGTGCTCCTACATCTCATCTCATCACAGACTGGGAATAAGTTACATCACCACATTACTACGTTTCAACCCACAAATTGCGTCTACTTTTTTCCCCTAAAGCGACATGGATGGCAGTACATTCTATGATTCTATATTCCTACGCAGCCCATCACTGTGGCGGTGCGCGGCTGCTGAAAACTGGGCAAAAGAGGGAAGACTTGTTAGTAGTCACTGAACCGCTCTAGTTCAGTAAGCGACACTTGATGCTACTCAGCGAGTTTACTGGTACTGCAGCGGCTCCTTCATGTTTCTTGACAGCTGTTGCACAGGGGTCAAGCCAAGAATTAGAGGTATGAACCCCACGCTTTTTAGCGTATCCATAGCACCTTGCAAGATGATGTAGAATATGCCACCGCTCCAAGTCCTGTAGCTCAGATGCCAAATCGTTCAACGTGGTCGCTTTCTCAGCACTGAGATACACAGGAAAAACACATAAGAATAGCAAATCATGAGTGTAGGAGCATCATTATTATTGCAGTGTTTGGGGTAAAAAAAGGAATTATGATAACTGGAAGAAATTCGAATACGAAAGCCTGCCAGTTATAGTTGAAATGTTAGTACATACCCTGACAAGGAACTTTCCAGGTTGCCAAACCTCGACTCAAAGGTTTCCAGAACTTTCAATAGGACTTTAGAGCCTTCCTTTCCAGAAGTGCTGGTCTGGTTCAGTAGCCTGGTCGACACCACAAAAAGAAAACTTGAGTAGTGCCAACACTCTGGCTGTGACATAGTTATATCACCTTAAGACTACATCAAGTAATCACTTCTTTAGTTTTATGTACTCCGTAATTCCTAACTCTGAAGATACTTCATCTAAATAAACACTCTGAAGATACTAAAACCTTGGAGAATAGATTATATTTTTCCAATTGGAAACACAGTCAACAGAAAGAAAGCAATGCTTACATGTCATCCTTCACAAAAGATAGAACAGTGTCGCATGCGTCGCCTAGTACCAGTTTTGAAAGGTGGTATACAGTGCTTTCACCAGAACTAGCAACATTTGTCGCGAGAACTCTAGCTGGCACAACAGGAAGAATGTACTGAATCAGGCTAGTCGTCAAAATAAGTCTTTTCCGAGCTTGAGTCCCAAAGCTGTTGCTTTCCATTGTACTTGTATTCCCACCATCTACCTGCTATGCACGATAAGCCTATCAGACCAGGGAAAATTTATTTGCACTATAGAAAAGTGTGCTGTATAACATAAAGAAGTGTATAACCTTCTCGACTAATCTTTTGGTAGCTCGAGCCCAATCCAACTCTGATGTTCTACAGTGCAAAATAGCAAAACAAGCATCAGCCCCATCGAAAATGTATGTCAAGCCAAAAGGAGTAGCATAAACATTTTGTTTTAACAAAAGAAACAAAGCAAGTCAAACTAAAAGGCTCAAATATATTGTCGGCAGAAGAAAGGGCAAGTTTTATTGAAAATCAGCACCTTCTATGATGCATGTTCCCACACCCGGTCATGACTTGTGTATGCCATGGTAAAAGATTTTCTGTTGCCCTTTTCCGTTTTTTCTGCTGTGAAACCACCTTGCCATCGAACTTGCCAACGGGCAAAAGATTTGAGTGTGAAGGTTTGCTTGCTGAGAGAATGGTACTCTGCTGAGGACCAACAATCTGGCTATAAACATCACAATGGTATGTGCCCATTTTAATATTCTCAGGAACGCTTTGTTCAAAGGACTTGGAGTGGAGGATTCCATGGCATTCAGAATTGTTAAGCCCCAGGTGATTCTGGGTGGTATGGTATGTCGCTGCCAGCTCAACCTTCTTAAGCCCTGTTCCTTCAGTACATGATAAGTTGGGGTCCTTGGACAAACTAAGGGCAGGCCCTTGAACACGAGTAGGCTGTGTAATGGGTGGCTGCATGCCTGAATCTCCAGCATGGCTTGAAGTATGTACTCCAAAGGGACAATTTACAACCATGTCCAGTTGTGCTGTCTGTACAGCTGTGGCTGCCATTTCTTCATCATGACGTACAGAAGCCCTTATTGGACAAGCCTGTCCATCCAAGCTAGTAGGGAACTCTAGATAGGAATTAACAACACTGTCGATCATTTCCAATGCAGTGTCAGGAGCAACACTCTGTTCTTGCTGTACTAAAGCATTGTCACTTGCAGGCAGCAGATAACCTTTACCATCTTCCCCACGGTTAATTGTTGAACTGGGCTCACTGAAACTTTTGTCACAACCCAGTAAAGTCAATCCAGAACTTGGAATATTTTGCCACTGTGATGCTGAGTCATAAAAAAAACCATACGTCTGAGAAGTAGATTGACACTGTTCAGGATAAGAAGTTCCATCAGATATAGCTGACTCCAGGGGCCCAGTTTGCATATATGGGGCAGTATTGCTAAAGCATGCGACAGAACCACTTTCCTCTAATTTGACATTTGTACTTGTACCAAATTCAATCAAATTTTCACTGCATTTTAACACATTCAATCAGATTGCATTATAAAAATACCAAGTTGTGCAGTGATACTTAAGAGCAGATAGAATATTTCACTCCACAAAGATAATGTGGACTATTTGCAACGATGCTCTTCTTGTAGAGTAAGCTATTATGACGCATCTAACTGGAAATGGCAAGAGCCATCACAAACGAAGTGATGGCCAGTACATGTTTGTTACAGACCAAAAATCTATATATAGAAATAATCACAGTTGCAAGTGAGACACCATCTTGCTGTTACTGTGAAGAATCAGTATTAGTAATAGAGCATCACAAAACTAACCATCGTATCTACACATAGAAAGAGTTTAGGTTTTATGTCAAAATGTGCAATTCCAATGAAAAGACAGTTGCAGATTTCTAATTTCAACAAGAAAATGAAATCTAAGCTTTAATCAGCAACAATATGCGGCGCCTCAGTTTACCTTTGCTGGAACATTCCATATGTTTGTGAAAAGGAATCAGTTGATACACCAAATGAATTTAGAAGCGAATCAATTTCCATTTGCTCTTCACATTCATACAGGAGGTGTGACTTTTTTGAGCTATTATCCACAGATCCATCTGCACTGTTTACAAATGAACTTGACAGTTGATGTGACATATCATTTTGTCTGTACTCGGCGCTTGGCATAAAATCAGAAGATTCTACATGACCAGAATTTGTTCCCCATTCAGCAGAATACATTTCACATTGGCTTTCATAAATATGGCTTTCAGTGGGCCCTTTCTGATGGGGCAGATCGAGCTCAAAAGATGATCTGTTTTGCTCATTGTTATTCATATTATGTTGGAGATTAGCAAAGCTCTGAAAGTTACAGACAGTGGAGGTATTTGTGAGGGTGGTCTCAGAATCACCAGGGAAGGGCAAGAAATTTGAGGTGAAAGATGGGCTTGTCAGAGAGCCATTGTCCCAAACAACCTGATGCTCTGTGGTATTTCCACCTGAAAGTTCTGCATGATTAAAAGTCAAGTCACTGCACTCTTCATTGAGTCCATTGTCACTGTTAGACGGTTCCAAAGCCTCTCGCATTTGCATAAGAGCATCCCAAGTCCCATCCCGTGTCTCCGAAATGCGGTTATTGCTTTGCAAAGGAGTACTATATGGACAACTCACAATTCCCGTGCTACAACTACTTCCAAATGAGAGAGCTCTGTCATCATTGTCAAATGAAGTTATTTCTTCTGTATGAT
This sequence comes from Echinochloa crus-galli, assembly GCA_900205405.1. Taxonomy (NCBI): domain Eukaryota; kingdom Viridiplantae; phylum Streptophyta; class Magnoliopsida; order Poales; family Poaceae; genus Echinochloa; species Echinochloa crus-galli. Next base: position 492,424 of record OAMR01000242.1, on the reverse strand, counting down.
CAAGACAGGATGCATTAGAAGGTCTATGCCGGTGGGAGATATTTGCATTGATATTTTGCATCTGCATTCCTTCATACTCTTCAGGCTGATGAGGCCCCGAAAAGTGGTTGAATTGTTGATATCCTCCCAGTGCAGCAGAATCATTATTCAGACCAAACTCTGGAGCTAGAAAACCTTGGGCCTCAAAACCCTGCTTTGAAACTGAATAACTGTGCTGTAAAGCTCGATTATAAAATTCCTGATTAGCATCTTGTGGAAAACAAAATGTGCTTGGATCAACTGGCAAATCTCTTGCATTGGATCCATCCACATTTGCTAAAATTTCAGCACAATTGCTAGATGGTGACTGAAATTGCAAATAGGCTGGGCCCCTGAAACTTGAAACAGGAGTGGTGCTCATGCTTTGGTCAGCATCTGCAGATGATTGGATTGAAACATTTACACAAACCAGTTAGAATTAAGCAACTCAACAAAACCTGCACTTAAGACGACAATTACTCGTTTCACATCTTATCACCAACAAAAAAACACCTCACGTGCCTCTACTAAGAAAATAAAACGGCAAACGTCGCGTAGGAAACAAGAACCGCGAGCCCCAGCTAGAAATTATAAAGGAATGCACGCTCCATCCCCAATTCTGCCAATTATAACCAACATAAACCTAACCCCAGAGCTCTAAGACGCCCGAGGCTATGGACATTCACACTGGAGCATCAACAGCCAGCCACCTCCAAGCTTAAGCTAATTAACAACTAGAACAGCTAGCTAAGCAACCAATCAACCTGTAATCCTGTAGAACAGCTAAACAAGCCACCGACAGAAGTAACAAAGCGTGCGCGGCGAGCTGAAGCGAGGCCTTACCAGCAACCGGCGAGACGGACGAGACGGAGTGTAGCAGCGGCCCGGCGGCGAGCTCCTGGACCCGCTCCCAGCTGCGGGGCTGCCTCGCGGGGTTAGGGTTTTGGAGCTGGGAGCGGGGCAGCCTGGAGTAGCGGTGTGACCGTGTGAGAAAGGGGGCGCAGTGGGAACGCGGAAACTGCCTGCCGAGGCTGCCGACTCGTGCGCTTTGACTTTTCTTTCAGCGGTCGGCGACCAGGCGGCGGGGGCCGCTAACTGGGCCGTACCGGGCCCGGCCCGTAAGGGCCCACGTATAAATGTACTTTTGATCTCTCTCTTTCAGTTTCACACCTCTGCTTTGTTCTTCGATATTTTTCTTTGGATCTCCAGAGGAGAGAGAGAGGGAGAGAGAGATGAAGGAGGGGTCGTCGTCGGGGGGAGGGGCGGCCGCGGGGGGCAACGATCCGCGGCAGCCATCGACGGCGAAGCCGTACGCGCCGCCGAAGCTGTCGGCGCAGGACCTGCCCATCGACTACGCGGGCTTCCTCGCCGTGGTCTTCGGCGTCGTCGGCGTCATGCTCCGCGTACGTGACCACCCCCTCGCCGCGCCCCTTCGCACCCTCTCTGATCTGAGTTTGATTTCCTAGTGCTGTGTAGATCTGGGCAAGTTAGTGGCAGATCTGCATGCTCCGGTGTGAGTGATTTGTTACCTTGTTTGCGATGGATGGATGGTGGTGATGTTGCGCTTGGCTTACTGGATTGCTCGCTGCGATGTAGTTTCGGGTCGTGTTGGGCGCCTGTGAAATCTGATTGGCTTCTGTTTGCAGTACAAGGTGTGCTCGTGGATCGCGATCATCTTCTGCGCGCAGTCGTTGGCAAACATGAAGAACTTCGAGAATGACCTGAAGCAGCTCTCCATGGCTTTCATGTGAGTTTTCTTAACAGACTTGGGTTTTTACATTGAACTATGAGTTTGGCTTCTAAAAAAGCTATACAGTTAAGATCTAGAGAGTCGGGTAACGACAATGCTACCTCAGTATCCCAATTGACCCTGACTGTCTCTTCATATTGTAAGCTTATCAACATATATAGCAATTCAGGATAGTACTGTACACTCAAATCCGCTGTTTATTTTGATATGTAGCTTGTGCTTGAATTGTGCAATCAAATAATGGTTTATCTAGTTCGTCCCTAGTTATTTCCCTATGAGATCCTCGATTTGTGGGCTGTTTGTTAATGCTGGTTTGATGCGTTCAATGGCGTGTTGTTAAGTACGACTAGCATTTCTGCCTATATTATGCCTCTCTTGGTAGGAATTGGTTAGGGTGTTTTGCAGGCATATTATTGCAAACTCTAAGCTTTTCCGTAGTTGATGATATTACAATGATATGTTTTCAGCCATTGTGATTTTACAAAGAGTAAAGTGTGCCAGCAGTTCTCAAACTAGTTCAGAGGTCTTGGTCCTTAAACTTTTAGTTTACAGATCTGGCTCCACGCACATGCCGGCCAGAGGGAGTGGTAGTCAGCAAGTGCAGAGCCACATTGGCACAAAAAGGAATGGAGATGTATAGCAGACTAGCAAGTGAGCTTGAGCATTGATGAATAACAACAGGGAATGCAGTTGTAGAAATGAAGATTTTTGAGTTTTTAGTGGATTTGTGCTGCTTGCTGTGCTTACTGCAAGAAGTCTTACGTGGCCACGTGAGCTTGCAGGAGTCAAACAGGCATGGCGTGACTTGCTAGCTGCTACAACTCTGCACTTTATCTCTCATGGCCTTGCATATGCCTAGAAATCTGCATGGATCAGGGGGGCTGTGGTCCACGTTGGCCGACAGGAGTGTAGCAGCGGCCCGGCGGCGAGCTCCTGGACCCGCTCCCAGCTGCGGGGCTGCCTCGCGGGGTTAGGGTTTTGGAGCTGGGAGCGGGGCAGCCTGGAGTAGCGGTGTGACCGTGTGAGAAAGGGGGCGCAGTGGGAACGCGGAAACTGCCTGCCGAGGCTGCCGACTCGTGCGCTTTGACTTTTCTTTCAGCGGTCGGCGACCAGGCGGCGGGGGCCGCTAACTGGGCCGTACCGGGCCCGGCCCGTAAGGGCCCACGTATAAATGTACTTTTGATCTCTCTCTTTCAGTTTCACACCTCTGCTTTGTTCTTCGATATTTTTCTTTGGATCTCCAGAGGAGAGAGAGAGGGAGAGAGAGATGAAGGAGGGGTCGTCGTCGGGGGGAGGGGCGGCCGCGGGGGGCAACGATCCGCGGCAGCCATCGACGGCGAAGCCGTACGCGCCGCCGAAGCTGTCGGCGCAGGACCTGCCCATCGACTACGCGGGCTTCCTCGCCGTGGTCTTCGGCGTCGTCGGCGTCATGCTCCGCGTACGTGACCACCCCCTCGCCGCGCCCCTTCGCACCCTCTCTGATCTGAGTTTGATTTCCTAGTGCTGTGTAGATCTGGGCAAGTTAGTGGCAGATCTGCATGCTCCGGTGTGAGTGATTTGTTACCTTGTTTGCGATGGATGGATGGTGGTGATGTTGCGCTTGGCTTGCTGGGTTGCTCGCTGCGATATAGTTTCGGGTCGTGTTGGCCGCCTGTGAAATCTGATCGGGCTGTGTTTGCAGTACAAGGTGTGCTCGTGGATCGCGATCATCTTCTGCGCGCAGTCGTTGGCAAACATGAAGAACTTCGAGAATGACCTGAAGCAGCTCTCCATGGCTTTCATGTGAGTTTTCTTAACAGACTTGGGTTTTTACATTGAACTATGAGTTTGGCTTCTAAAAAAGCTATACAGTTAAGATCTAGAGAGTCGGGTAACGACAATGCTACCTCAGTATCCCAATTGACCCTGACTGTCTCTTCATATTGTAAGCTTATCAACATATATAGCAATTCAGGATAGTACTGTACACTCAAATCCGCTGTTTATTTTGATATGTAGCTTGTGCTTGAATTGTGCAATCAAATAATGGTTTATCTAGTTCGTCCCTAGTTATTTCCCTATGAGATCCTCGATTTGTGGGCTGTTTGTTAATGCTGGTTTGATGCGTTCAATGGCGTGTTGTTAAGTACGACTAGCATTTCTGCCTATATTATGCCACTTGGTAGGAATTGGTTAGGGTATTTTGCAGGCATATTATTGCAAACTCTAAGCTTTTCCGTAGTTGATGATATTACAATGATATGTTTTCAGCCATTGTGATTTTACAAAGAGTAAAGTGTGCCAGCAGTTCTCAAACTAGTTCAGAGGTCTTGGTCCTTAAACTTTTAGTTTACAGATCTGGCTCCACGCACATGCCGGCCAGAGGGAGTGGTAGTCAGCAAGTGCAGAGCCACATTGGCACAAAAAGGAATGGAGATGTATAGCAGACTAGCAAGTGAGCTTGAGCATTGATGAATAACAACAGGGAATGCAGTTGTAGAAATGAAGATTTTTGAGTTTTTAGTGGATTTGTGCTGCTTGCTGTGCTTACTGCAAGAAGTCTTACGTGGCCACGTGAGCTTGCAGGAGTCAAACAGGCATGGCGTGACTTGCTAGCTGCTACAACTCTGCACTTTCTCTCATGGCCTTGTATACTCATATACAGATGCCTAAAAATCTGCATGGATCAGGGGGGCTGTGGTCCACGTTGGCCGACACCTGGCTCCACCAGTGGTACCACTTGAGGTCCAAACATTAGAGAGCCAAAACACTTTGATCACCAGTTTCTGTTGTAGTGTATTTGTAAAATTAAAATATAAATGAAACAGTCCCGGTGAATACTATTACCTTTGACATGCGAAAGTATACCTCAGTTCTAAATTGTAGGTTGTTTCGGTATGACTTAGCTAGTTTGCTTGTGTAGTTAGGATTTTGATTCCAAATACTCTGTTACTGTTCTGCTTTCAATATTTGTCTTAGCAGAAATCTGTTTTCGTATGGAGTTTCCCACCTGCTCATCTACAAAATGGCATGAATCATGAATGAACCCATATTTCCATAATCTAATTTCATTTTCAAACATATTGTGCGTATATAATGCTGTGTTAGCAAAGCAAGAAGTTATATGCTTACACGACTCTAAAGTGTTCCATAATATTTTACCATCCTCTTGGGAAGTGCGTTTCAAAAAGATCTATCCTCTTTAGAAAGCAGGAGTGTAGTTATTGTTATATTTCCACTTTCTACTGTTGCTTTGATGATGTGAGGTGATTGTAGCGCGTTGTTCCCCATAGGGATATTTGGGACTTTATCAGCTATATTTTGGACCTGATGTTATGTAAACATGGTGGAATTGGATAGATATCATGAAAATCGCCTTGATGATGTGAGGTGATTGTAGCATGTTGTTCTCTATAGGGGTATTTGTGACTTCATCAGCTATTTTATAGACTTGATGTTTTATAAGCATGTGGAATTGGATAGATATCATGAAAATGAATACGGAATGAAGTATGATTAGGTCGCAACAGTTTTCTGCTTTTGGTCCTTAATTTCCTCATATGTTCATAGATAGTTTTGTGCTTTCTGATAAATCTGTAATTGTATTTACAACTAGAGAAGTTCACCAAAACCTTTAACATTTTCAGGTTCGCGGTTATGGGTCTGGTGACAAACTACTTTGGCCCCCCACGTCCAGGCAGTACAAAGCGCTGATCTGTGGGATGCACACCATGCTCTTCATCCTCCATAGGATCTAGTCCTTTTTGTGGCTTAATATGCCTTATGGTCAGTGCTGACATTTGTGTATGTTCAATTTGGGCACACGTCATTTGTACTACATCAATTAATGGACCAGTACATGCAAGATGCTTAATAATCTATTTGTGCAGTACTTCTCCCGTGTATTATTTTTCTTGTATTTAGATTCGCTATTATCAACGCGTCAACCATGTGCTCAAAAGGGTTTTGTTGCTTTCCCGGTATGTTTGATCAATGCTTCCTCGACTTTGTTTTTGGTTTGCTTCATTGCCCCTCCCCTTCTTTTCTTCCTTTTGATGACTCTTGTTTTCTTTCCTTCTGTTGATATGATAACTTTCGTTGTCATGCATGCTGGATGTTTTACTTCTGGTTTATCTTCGTTGACATTCGTGCTCTCGTGAGCCATGGCCAATATATGTACTCTCATTTTCTTTTTGTTATAGTTTATTACGTGGATCCAGTCTTGCCCACACTCTGCTCCTTTCAAAAGCAAAACAAAGACCTTGTTTTTGGATTATCTCCCATCTTGCATAAAAGATCCACGGACCACGGAATTGGCCATTCAAATAAGCTGTTCTTCTCCGTCCAGATACTCTTAACTCATGATATCACCAGATATCGCCCCTTAGGCAAGACCCAATGCACAAGCCTGCAGGAGGTACTGGCGGCTGCTTATCCGCGCGCTGAATGTTTGTGGCGCGTGTTCATCTGATGTGGGCACATCGCAGATCGCAAAGATCAACTCAGTTGGAACTGCACGGGTGTCTTTGAGTGGATGCGTGTGCGTCGGAGAGCAACAACGCCTTTGATTCCCAAGACCACGACAAACTGGTCTTACTTCTCTTTGGCTATATCCGGCCTGTTTCCTGTATGGTACCCGGAGGACCCAGTTGCCGGAAGGGATCGCGCTTCGTTGCTTCTTGTGTTGTGTTGTATGGAGCTGCGAGACAGCGATGCCGGCAGAAGATTTTCTTCAACAAGATATGACTGAAGAAAGTGTCCTGTATATGGACGCGTACGTGGTAGAGATGGATGGACCAAACGGCGTGCGTTGAGGGCTTGAGGCTTGAGGAGTTGAGGTTGAGGTCTTGCCCTGTCGCCCTTGTCTTAAAAGTAGCCTCTTCTTTGCTCTCAAAATCATAGCACCGTCCGTACTGGTACCTTCGTATACGTGTAACATAAATGATGGCATGGTATTATCCACCAGATGAGGAGCGCTACGGTAACATTGAAAATGCTGCCATATTTTTCTCTGTGCGTTTTCGTACAGAAGAAGGTACCATACCACATAGGGTTCCTCAGTCCCACAGTATAAGACGTATACGCAAATCAAGATTCAAGCTCTACATCTTTAACCTTTAATTGATCTTGTATAATGAAAATTTTGCCTGACAAAAGTAATATCACTGGGTTTGTGTTTAAAGATACTTCCACGTAACTATGATTTTGTTGCTACAAACATTATAATATGGGAGATATAAAAAGTTAAATGTTAGTATTGAATAAAACATCAAATTTGACCATATGCTTTATGTTTTGAGACAGAGGGAATATGATGTATCGGATATCTAATGGGTCTCCAAGATATACTTTTGATTACTACTATTACATGAAAATGGTAATAATAAAATATTACTATTGTGGGTCTTTGAAAAAATCAATATAGGATGAAAATATTTTTCACCACAAATAATACAATATATCCACATAACCAATCTAAACTACTTTTCTTAAATTTAGTTGCATACATTTGCGACATGTTTGGCAAGGCTTTGGCTTCTATTAAAAAATGGCTCTACTATGACTAGTGAGGTAAAACATATTTTTACGGTGAAGCTGAAGTTTATTGGAAAAATGTTTGGCAGATTGAATGGCTTCTCCCGAGGGTGCGATCGAGGAAATATCGTTGGGTGCTCCACTAATTTCTCTGTCACGAGGTAAGCACACGACGTTGATTACCACTACCGGGCAGACTACTTGCAGTGTAGGTAACTCCGCGCTCACCAGTCACCGCTTGACGTAGTACGGGCCCCGACCTTCTCGATCACAAGGCGCCAAGCACGGTACGCATCAGCTGAAGAGTAAGCAATTCATCATTGGGTAAGTATTGCTTGTCAGTTGTCAAGTGGCGGCTCGAATTCCAGTTCAATTTGCCATGTTGAGTTGTTGACAGCAACTGCTAAAATTATCCAAAAAAAAAACTGGAAATTACTAGAGGCCGGGCGGCGCAACCGCGCAAGCAGGCGGTGAGCGAGGCAGCTAGCGGTGGCTATACCCTATTGGTCGCCGGATCGCCACTGCACCTGCATGCGCTAGCTCTGTGCGTATATATATATTCTGTGACCCGTTCGATTTGATTTCGTTCGTTGCAGCAGATGCCCATCGCTTTCACTCTGATACAGGCGTGCCAAAGTTTATCATAGTTTACTAGACAATATGATCTGATCTTCTGGCTGCTAACTTCCGTTGGGAATGACGTGGAAAGATGAAAGGGAAACCTCAGCAGCTCACTAGGCTTTTTTTTAGGACTGACAAAATCCGGGAAGCACTATGACGTCGAAAATGTTTCAGTGCGGGCTTCATGGCACAATTCCAAACTTTCATCTACACGGCAGCATACGCTCGGCTCCATGGATTTTCCTCACCCTTACTGTACAAAGCTGATTCAGATACGTAGTAGTATATGTGGTGTGTCAAGGCTCCGCGCCACCCGATCTCCGTTTCGCCAGCACCGGGACTGTTTGGCATCACTCTCTTATTTGTCTCCTAGTTGACCTTATTGGTTCTATGTAGCACGCGAGGACGGTGCAGTGCAGGTGTTGGCTGGTGAGCCAGAAAAATTTGTGATCTTTTTCGTAGCTTATTATCTTCTCCGGCCTCCATCCGGCTTCTTATATGTATAAAGACGTGATCGGTCGACCCTTACGCAACTGTTCTTGTAGTGATTGCCAGGTCGCCACCTCTCGCCGAGAGACGACGAACCTATAGGAAGTCTAGCTAGCTAACCACCAAGTCAAGCCATGGCCAAGGTTCACGTCATGGTGCTGCCGATGCCTTGCCAGGGCCACGTCACGCCGATGATGGAGCTCTCCCACCGCCTGGTGGACCACGGGTTCGAGGTCACCTTCGTCAACACCGAGGTGGACCACGCGCTGGTGGTGGCGGCGCTGCGGGCGTCGTCCGGCGGCGAGGCGGCGCTGCAGGCCGGCGGCATCCACCTGGCGTCCATCCCGGACGGGCTGGCCGGCGACGAGGACCGCAAGGACTTGAACAAGCTCGTGGACGCCTACACGCGCCACATGCCGGGCCACCTGGAGAGGCTCATCGCCGGCCTGGAGGCCGCCGGCCGGCCCAGGGCCAAGTGGCTCGTCGCCGACGTCAACATGGGCTGGTCCTTCGAGGTCGCCAAGAAGTTTGGCATCCGGGTCGTGTCCTTCTGGCCGGCGGCCATGGCGTGCTTGGCCTTCATGCTCAAGATCCCCAAGCTGATCGAGGACGGACTCGTCGACGACAAGGGTATAGTAACTGATCGATATTCTTGCCCCAGCCTGTACGTGCTCGTCCGATTCATCTACCTAAACCTTTTACAAGTTGTCAGTAGTTAACGCGCACCAACCGTGGACGGATGAAGCCAGTCTCAGTTTACGTTTTCTTTAGTGAGGACTGACGACCTCTCGACTCGATCTAGCCAGTTAACAGCAGCCAATGGCAAACCTGCAACATGCAGGTAGCAGCCAGTTTTAACTAACGCAACTTGTGGCAACTTGAGTGGATCGACTTGGCCTTGACAATTTGTGGCACGCCCATTTTGACTGACTCCTAGCGTGCAGTCTTCCCTTCATTCAACTTGAGTGTACATGTTCGATCGCGTTGTGCAGGCTTGCCACGGCGGCAGGAGACGTTCCAGCTCGCCCCGGGGATGCCTCCACTGCACACGTCGCATTTGTCGTGGAACAACGCCGGCGCTCCCGAGGGCCAGCACATCATCTTCGACCTGGTCACCGGGAACAACAAGCTCAGCGCCGCCCTCGCCGAGATGACGGTGATCAACTCCTTCCACGAGGCCGAGGCCGGCGCGTTCAAGCTCTTCCCCGGCATCCTCCCCATCGGCCCGCTGTTCGCCGACGGGGAGTTCCGGAAGCCCGTCGGGAACTTCCTGCCGGAGGACGAGCGGTGCGTCAGGTGGCTCGACGCGCAGCCCGACGGGTCCGTCGTGTACGTCGCCTTCGGCAGCATGGCCATCTTCGACCCGCGCCAGTTCGAGGAGCTCGCCGAGGGTCTCGAGCTCACCGGCCGGCCGTTCCTATGGGTCGTCCGCCCGGACTTCACCGTCGGCCTGAACAAGGCGTGGCTCCACGACTTCCACCAGCGCGTCGCCGGCAGAGGCATGATCGTCAGCTGGTGCTCCCAGCAGCAGGTCACGCATCGCACCTTGCCAGTTGCCACTTGCTATTGTTTGCCTGTTTGGCGACAGAGTAGTAATACATGATAGACGTACGGCACCAACACACACGTTTTGTTGTTCTGTTGCTGACATACAGGTCCTGGCGCACCGCTCGGTGGCGTGCTTCGTGTCGCACTGCGGGTGGAACTCGACGATGGAGGGGGTGCGGAACGGGGTGCCGTTCCTGTGCTGGCCCTACTTCTGCGACCAGTACCTGAACCGGAACTACATCACCAACGTGTGGAGGACCGGGCTGGCGATGTGCCCCGACGCGGACGGGATCGTGGTCAAGGAGGAGGTGAGGAGCAAGGTGGAGAAGGTCGTCGGCGACGGCGAGATCAGGGAGAGGGCGCGGCTGTTCAAGGACGCGGCGCGCCGGTGCGTCAGCCAAGGAGGGTCCTCGTGCGAGAACTTTAACAAGCTTGTGAACCTGCTAAGGGAGGAGTGAGGCGTTGATCGAGGACGTACTACCGCGCGCGGCCATGGTGTGTGTTGGTGGTGTTTGTTCGGTCTCCAAATTGTGCGAGAATGCGTGCATACAAAACTGCAACTGATGTATTGTATTATGGGCATAATATAATATACATCCATCACATATTCACATGCAATGTGTGAACTACTTAATTCATTGCCCATTTGCACTATCCGAGATCCGGCCGGGTAATAATCCGTAGCCCCTGCATATATTGATGCCTGATCGATGAACTGCAAAGAAAACGATGATTCATGATTGGACCGACGACGTAGTCCAACTTAAAAATACAGAGTAGACGGAATCGTATTATGATATTCGGTGATAAGGACCGGCCATATCACGCACGGTGTACAGCGAAGCGCATGAACACACGGCGGCTAAGAGCCTCGAGCCCAGCGATGGACTCGTTGTTATTCGCGCCCCAGCGGCCGCAGCTCCGATCTGGCATCGTCGACTTCTGGATCTGCCATCGTCCCAAGTTTCATTGACAGGCCGGGCTAGCACTCGATGGTCATGATCCAGAGCTCCAGGCCTTTTGGAATGCAGTGCATGTTACGTTTGCTGTCGTTTCTAGCTTGTTAGATGTTTGACTTTTGAATTTTTTTTGGGAACAAGGAGCTTCTCGACTTCATCAACAAAAGACAAGAAAAACACGCCGAGCGGCTCATGTGGACGGGCACTGCACAGGGTGGCTGGACCAGTTCATACAGGGCCTCTAGCCTAGTGGTTAAAAAACTTAAGTAGCATTTAGTAGATCAGAGTTTGAATTCTTGCGGGACCAAATTCATGGGCTTTTTTTTAAAGAAAATCCTTTCGTCGATAAAGTTGGAGTTTAAGGGTTTTTCTAAACCGAGAGAAGGTTTCAGTTCTTCTTAATAAAAAGCGAGTAAAATACAACAGCGGTCCTTAAATTTGTCCCGGAGTGTCATCTAGGTCCTCAAACTCTCAAAATGCATATTTAGATCCCTGAACTTGCTAAATTGTGTCATTTAGGTCCAAAGTTCCAAAAATACCCCTATGTTGCTGATGTTTGTCCACCTCTTGTTCTATAATTATCGCTATGGTACAATCAAATAAAGTTTACTAATTATTATGATGGAAACAACTGATTTGGTTAGAGAAATACTATAAAATTTCATGCTGAATTGGCAGCCATGTCATCATGCATAAGGGTATTTTTGAAACTTTGGACCTAGATGACACAGTTTAGCAAGTTTGGGGACCTAAATATGCATTTTAAAAGTTTAGGGACCTAGATGACTCTCCGGGACAAGTTTAAGAACCGCTCGTGTATTTTACTCATAAAAAGCCATTGAGCGGTCTTACCCATCAGTTTAGTATTTTTTAAATATCTCGTACCTCGAGCCGGCTTTGGACAAAATTTGTTTGCTGCTACTGATTCTATTCAATCAGAACATGCTTCCAAGTCAAATTATCTAAAATTTAACCAGATTTTAGAGAAGAATATCAAAAAAATACCTTCTCTTTGTAACCTACCCGCTTCTCTTCGTATGCCAACCATATAAGGCCGATATGTATGAACATTCAACATGACAAATACCTTTGCAATGTTAATGCCCGAATCCCCATCCAGGTTTACACCTATAAATCTATAATTCACCGGCATGGGGCAGTTTTGTTGACGTATCACGTGTATCATGTGAAAAGCTCCGTACTGCTACCATTGCCGCACCATACAGACAGTGAGCATCTCATCGCCGGCAATGAGGTCGCTGAATGAATTATTGCTTAGGCCCACGCGTAGCTGGTGCCATCTTAATTGACGTACGCGCTGCTGTTCTCCAACACACTGGCATTCACATTCACGTGAGCGCGATTGCCAACTGCTCTTGTGCAAACGAGAGGGAGAGAGACGAGAGAGATCGCCATGGCCAAGGCTCACGTCCTCGTGCTGCCGTTCCCGGCGCAGGGCCACGTCACGCCGCTCATGGAGCTCTCCCACCGCCTGGTCGACCACGGCTTCGAGGTCACGTTCGTCAACATTGAAGCGTATCACGCGCAGGTTGTCGGCGCGCTGCAGCCAGCGGGCGGCACGGCGGCGCTGGCCGGAATCCACCTCGCGTCCATCCCGGACGGGGTGGCCGGCGACGAGGACCGCAAGGCCATCAGCAACGGCGGCAGGCTCGTCGACGCCTACACCCGGCACATGCCGGGGCACCTGGAGCGGCTCATCGCCGGAATGGAGGCGGCCAGGAGGCCCAAGGTGAAGTGGCTCGTCTCCGACGTGCTCTTGTGGTGGTCCTTCGACGTCGCTAAAAGGTTCGGGATTCCGGTGGCCGCATTCTGGCCGGCGTCGGCGGCGTGCTTAGCCGTTAGTCTCAAGATCCCCAGGTTGACGGAGGAAGGGCTCCTCAGCGACAACGGTTAGTATCCGGGAACAAAAAACACAACAACAACGGTCAGTAGGAAGGTGTATCGTTTCCTCAAATCTATATTAATCAACGCGGGTTGGTCGCATAATATTAAAAAATAATTTATTTTAGTTTAGAGTAATAAGAATTTAAACATCTCCAGCAATTTGGATAACTTTGGACTAACATTTGTGTTGGACACGGCCACACGGGCCACTTGTGTTTGTGGGCTTGCGGCAGGTTGGCCAAAGCGGGATGAGACCTTCCAGCTCGCACCCGGGATTCCGCCGCTCCACACGTCGCACCTACCGTGGAACACCGTCAGCTCGCCTGAGGGGCAGCCCGTCATGTTCGAGCTGTTCAGCCGAACCGACAGGCTTAGCGCCCTCGCCGAGATGTTGGTGTGCAACTCTTTCCACGAGGCCGAGGCCGGCGCGTTCAAGCTCTTCCCCAACATCCTGCCCATCGGCCCGCTGTCCTCCGAACGGAAGCCCCCCGGGCAGTTCCTGCCGGAGGACGAGAGGTGCATCGAGTGGCTCGACGCGCAGCCCGACAGGTCCGTCGTGTACGTGGCCTTCGGCAGCATGGCCATCTTCGACGGGCGCCAGTTCGAGGAGCTCTCGCTGGGGCAGGAGCTCGCGCTGGGGCTGGAGCTCACCGGCCGCCCGTTCCTGTGGGTGGTGCGGCCGGACTTCGCCGTCGGCCTGAACACAGCGTGGCTCGCCGAGTTCCAGCAACGCGTCGCCGGCACGGGCATGATCGTCAGCTGGTGCTCCCAACAGCAGGTTATACTACCTCCATTCCGATTTTTTTTAATATTTAATATTTTGATTTAATTTTTTTAATTTACATTATTATTAAATATATTTTAAGTATAATTTATTTTCTATATTTAGACTAGATTTTTTAATAAGACAAATACTCAAACATGATTAAAAAAAGCAACAATAAATAATAATTTACAAATTAGAATAGAGGGAATAGTGGTAGTATAAATTAACTTGGCCGCATAGTAGTTTACGACAGGCAACAGAGTGGTGTGTGACATATTGCTCTGTCTCATCTCATAGGTCCTGACACACCGCGCGGTGGCGTGCTTCGTGTCGCATTGCGGATGGAACTCGACTATGGAGGGGGTCAGAAACGGGGTGTCGTTCCTGTGCTGGGCTTCGCCGACCAATACCTCAATCGGAACTACATCACCGACATGTGGAGGACCGGGCTTGCGGTGTCCCCCAACCCGGACGGGATCGTAACCAAGGAGGAGATGAGGAGCAAGGTGGAGCAAGTCATCCGCGACGTCGAGACCAAAGAGAGGGCGCGGCTGTTCAGGGAGGCGGCTCGCCGGTGCGTTAGCGATGGGGGATCCTCGTATGAGAACTTCAACAAGTTTGTGAACCTATTAAGTGAATGAGGAGTTGAGGAAGGCCGCTTGCTCTATAGCATAGTTTATCTTCTCATGCTTGTGCTATAATATCAAATAAGCAACATCAGATAAGCAACACATCGATGTGCTGGTGTTTGTTCAGTCATCAAAATGAGCAAAGAGATCAAGAGTGCATAAAAAACTGCAACTGCTGTATGAAATTATGGGCATATGAAATTTCGCTGAATCAATCGTTGTTTTATTATTTATTATTAGATAGAGATTTCAGAAAAAAAAATTGTTTTTCTCAGTATGTGTGAGTTGCTCTAAGTTTCATATGTATGAACGTTCAACATGATGAAGTACCTTTGTAATGTTCATGACTGAATCTCCTTTCAGCTCTACACTTTAATTCACCGATATACATGGTATATATCGCGTGTATCACGACAAAGCTCTATGCCTCAATATTGGAGTCACTACCATGTGGGCTCTGGCACACCGTACAAACAGTGAGCATCTCATTTGCAAACATAGTTCCCAAAAGCTGCCAAAAAGCAACTTCCAAATACACTATGCAAAAAGAAGATTCCCCGTCATATTAAAATGTCATAACATTCATGGAGTACTAAATGTAGATGAAATCAAAAACTAATTGCACAGTTTTGTTGTACTCTGCGAGACGAACATTTTGAGCCTAATTAATCAATTTTTGGACATTTTTTTACACATACAAACGAAAATGCAACAGTGACGCAATAATTACGAAGAGACATTCAACTCCCAAATTCAACCTTCCAATTCTCCATCTAAACACCACCATAAGAAACAAGCCAGCAATGCCGTTGCCGTCGCTGAATTAATTGCTTCTGCGCGCCCACCTGGCTGGTGCTATCTTAACTGACGCGCCGCTGTTGTTCAAACGAGAGGGAGAGCGCCATGGCCAAGGCTCACGTCCTCGTGCTGCCGCTCCCGGCCCAGGGCCACGTCACCCCGCTCATGGAGCTCTCCCACCGCTTGGTCGACCACGGCTTCGAGGTCACCTTCATCACCACCGAAGAGCGCCGCGCACTGGTCGTCGGCGCGCTCCAGCCGGCGGCCGGCATGTCGGCGATGGCTGGCATCCACCTGGCGTCCATCCCGGACGGGGTGGCAGACGATGAGGATCGCAAGGACATCAGCAAGGTCATCGACGCGCAGACCCGACACATGCCGGGGCACCTTGAGCGGCTCATCGCTGGAATGGAGGCAGCCTGGCGGCCCAAGGTGAGTTGGCTCGTCTCCGACGTGTTCATGTGGTGGTCCTCCGACGTCGCCAAAAAGTTCGGCATCTGGGTGGCCGCATTCTGGCCGGCGTCGGCGGCATGCTTTGCCATTAATCTCAAGATCCCCAAATCGAACGAGGAAGGAATCGTCAGCAATAATAAAGGTGACGTATATATGTCGCCAAAAATTGAATTGCTTTGTTTGAATTCGAATGCGGAATGCATGCATTCCCATTATCTCACAGTGTTCTCCTAGTGGCAGGTTATTGGCCAGAGCGGGACGAGACGTTCCAACTCGCCCCCGGGATTCCGCCGCTCCTCACGTCGCAGCTGCACACCGTCGGCGCGCCAGAGTGGCCGACCCTGGACATCTTCTTCGAGCTGTTCCGCCGGAGCAACGCCCTCGCCGAGATGGTGGTCGTGTGCAACTCTTTCCACGATGCCGAGGCCGGCGCGTTCAAGCTCTTTCCCAACGTTCTGTCCATCGGCCCGCTGTCCTCCGAACGGAAGCCCCCCGGGCAGTTCCTGCCGGAGGACGAGCGGTGTGTCAAGTGGCTTGACGCGCAGCCCGACGGGTCCGTCGTGTACGTGGCGTTCGGCAGCCTGGCCATCTTCAACCCGCACCAGTTCGAGGAGCTCGCGCTGGGGCTGGAGCTCACCGGCCGCCCGTTCCTGTGGGTGGTAAGGCCGGACTTCACCGTCGGCCTGAACAAGGCGTGGCTCGCCGAGTTCCAGCAACGCGTCGCCGGCAAAGGGATGATCGTCAGCTGGTGCTCCCAGCAGCAGGTCACACACCGTACCTTGTTGCATTGAACCCACGCCACTGTTGGACGACAGAGTAGTAATAGATGATAGACGTACGGCACCAAACACGTTTTATTGTTATGTTGCTGACAGGTGCTGGCACACTGCTCAGTGGCGTGCTCCGTGTCGCACTGCGGTTGGAACTCGACCTTGGAAGGAGTCAGGAATGGAGTGCCGTTTCTGTGCTGGCCCTACTTCGCCGACCAGTACATGCTCCCTCCGTCCCTGAATATAAAAAAATATATATTAATATTTATAGTACATAATAAATATCATTAGATAGATATTTGAATCTAGTCTTTTAATAAATTATTTTGAAGATTAAAATATTATATATATTTTTTACAAATTGAATCTAAATTATTACACGGAAACCAACGGCGACAGATATAAAGGGACAGAGGGAGTAGACCAGAGCTACATCACCAACGTGTGGAGGACCGGCTTGCCGGTGTCGCCTAACGCCGACGGGATCGTAACCAAGGAGGAGCTGAGGAGCAAGGTGGAGCAAGTCATCCGCGACGTCGAGACCAAAGAGAGGGCGCGGCTGTTCAGGGACGCGGCTCGCCGGTGCGTTAGTGAAGGGGGATCCTCGTACGAGAACTTCAACAAGTTTGTGAACCTACTAAGTGAATGAGGAGTTGAGGACGGCCGCTTGCTCTATAACATAGTTTATCTGCTCATGCTTATGCTATAAGCCTATAATATCAAATAAGCAACATCAGATAAGCAACACACCGATGTGTTGGTGTTTGTTCAGTCATCAAAATGAGCAAGAGATCAAGAGTGCATACAAAACTGCAACTGCTGTATGAAATTATGGGCATAGACCCAACAAGATATGGACTACTTAATTATAACAAAATTATGAAATCGTTGTTTTATTATTTATTATTAGATAGAGATTTCAGAAAAAAGAGATAGTTTTTCTTAATATGTCTGAGTTGCTCTAAGTTTCATATGTATGAACATTCAACATGATGAAGTACCTTTGTAATGTTCATGACTGAATCTCCTTTCAGCTCTACACTTTAATTCACCGATATACATGGTATATATCGCGTGTATCACGACAAAGCTCTATGCCTCAATATTGGAGTCACTACCATGTGGGCTCTGGCACACCGTACAAACAGTGAGCATCTCATTTGCAAACATAGTTCCCAAAAGCTGCCAAAAAGCAACTTCCAAATACACTATGCAAAAAGAAGATTCCCCGTCATATTAAAATGTCATAACATTCATGGAGTACTAAATGTAGATGAAATCAAAAACTAATTGCACAGTTTTGTTGTACTCTGCGAGACGAACATTTTGAACCTAATTAATCAATTTTTAGCTAATTTTTTGCACATACAAACGAAAATACTACAGTGACGCAATGATTACGAAGTGACATCATACTCCCAAATTCAC
>OAMR01000242.1:450707-468506 GCA_900205405.1 Echinochloa crus-galli | reverse complement strand
ACTGCGGCGCGGGCGGCACGCAGCCAGATGCCGCCGGCGCGGGTGGCCACGAGGAGGCCGCGGCGGCGCGCGGCTGGAGCAGCGAGGGCGACCGCGACGAAGCTACAGTGTGACATGTGGATTGCGGCGGCGATGTCGTCCGGTTAGGGTGGGCCGGGACAGTGGTGCTCTCTTCTGCGCCGTGCGCGTGCGGCAAGGTTGGATGCTCCGGGCGAAAGCCCACGCTAGCTTCTGCTGGTGGAATGGCGGCGGCGTTCTCAGACGTCGCTTTCCCTCTTGAGGGTGTCATCTTTTGAGCTCCAACCCTGTGGCACGAGGTCTCTGGGTGAAAACACTGTCTAGTTTCTAGACGAGCGACGGCGACGCCATTGGCGTCGTGTCCTCCTTGGAGGCGTCGTCTCTTGAGACCCGCTCGGTTTATGGACGGCCCACAGTCCTTGGTAGCCTCGACTGGTGCTGGCAACTCCGCCATGTGGCGCGCGGAAGGGTGTGGCTACCTCGCGTCGTGGCGGCTATCTTGATGATGGTGGTCAAGGTCGTCGCTTGGGTGCTGTTCGGCTGCTCGCAGCGGACCATGGCGGCTGGCGTTGCTTCGCAATCGTCGGTTCGGTGTGGGACAACGTCGCAAGACGGCGCTTGTGGCAACGGCATCGGGAGATGACTCGGCTTGTAGCGGATCGCGGCGGGTAGGCTAGCATGGCTATGCCTACTCGGTGCGGTACAACGTCGAAAGATGGCACGGGCGACAACCTTGATCCACTGGTTTTGATGGTGTCGGCCTCGTTTTGGGAGGAAGCAACGTGATGAAGTCGAACCTCGGCGACGGTCCGTTTTGTTGTGGTAGGATTCCTTGGAGGCGAGGCGGCCATGCTCGCTATCTTGACGGCAACACAAGGAACGAGTCCGGAGCATGGAGTTGTGGCGGATGTGGCGAGGCCCCCGCGCACAAGAGGAGGCGTCCAACGGCGGATGTGGCGAGGCCCCCGCGCGTTGTTTTGCTCGGATTCGGCGTTTTGCATCCCGTCGGATAGGTCCTGCATTATTGCAACGTCTAGCGAAGGCGTCTGCCTCCTCGTTTTCTCAATCAACTTCGGACCACGTCAAAATTCGACGACTGCAAGGCTGTGGCATGTGGGTGGAAGCTGCGGCTTGACTTTTTCCGCTGTTTGTCTTCGCGTGTTTTGGCTTGCGGGCGGTGAGGGTTGAGAGTGATACCCCGCGTTGATGTCCCAATCCAACCGGGCGAGTTCTTTTATTTTTTTCTTCTTTTCTGTTTCCTGCCTATGACCTCCAGGATCGTAGTCTGTATTTTTTCTTGCTATATCAATGAAACACACACTATCTTGTGCGGTTCGTTAAAAAAAAGCCGTGGAGTGATCTTCCCCTACCGGTCTAGTCTTTTTTAAATATCTCATACCTCTAGCTGGCTTTAAACAAAAACGGTTTGCTGCTACTGATTCTATTCAATCATAACATGCTTTCCAGTCAAATTATCTCAAATTCAACCAGATTTTGGAGAAGAATATCAACATTTATAACATAAAATAGATATATTATGAGTCAATTATGGACTTGCATGTCTATATTCATGTGCAACCTCGTTTTTCCGCATGATTTTTTAGTTTTTTTTTAGGAGAGCATGATTTTTTAGTAAACAAAAGCAGCCGTTTGATCCACCACATCAGGATTTGGGCCCGCGTTGCAACTCCCAAGCCCATCTTGCATGTCACTTACAGATTTTTTCTTGGGCTTCAAATTTGCGTTGGGCCTAGTTGTTTGTCTTTTTTTTTCCTTTTACCTTTGATCTTCAATCTTCAGTGCCCATATTTTTTTTCCATTTTCCTTCTTGTTTTACTTTTTTTTTTAAAAAAAAAGTTTCAAATACCTTCTCTTCGTATGCCATCAACCATATAATATAAGCTCGATATATGTATGAAAATTCAACATGAAAAAAATACCTTTGCAATGTTCATCGGCCCGCGATGAACATCTACAAGTTTGTCGAGCTGCTGCGTGGATGAGGCCAGACACGACTTCCTCAGTTCCTCTACGCTCAAAGCAGGAATCCTTTGCGGATGCGCTTGTTTGAATACATGTGCCGTGATGTTTTTGTTGTTGTTGGTATCCTGTTTGTGCATGATATCAATCACACACCAAATTATTTTCAGATCCATCAGAATACCCGCTCATCGACAATCATCATCCAACTAGTTTGCATGTTCATGCATTGACACGACGACTCCACCACTCCACCAGCAGAGCATCACCACGCGCTGCCCTCCTGCACCCCTGCACCTGCATGCGCATCAGTCTGAGCCAGCCGTTGCTTTCGTCGTTTTCAGCATGCTTTTGATTTTCTCGACATATATTCGTCGTTTTGTTTTTCATCAGCAGTCAGCGCGGCATGGCAGCTTGGATTTCTATGGACCAATCGAGTCACAAATCTTAAGCCTAATAATATACAAGAAAGCCTTTCTAACCAAAAAACAACAAGTGAGGATTAATTAAAAACGATAAAATCATCACGAGTTGGTGGTGACGTCTGATTGAAAGCGCCATCTCCCCTAGGCTCACGTGTCCTTATCGCGAGTTTCGCGTGCAGATCTCTACCCCTAATTATAAATAATTATAAAGTACTCCCTCCATTCATCTATGCAAGGTCTATTGTGAAATCTTAAAAGTTCACTTTTGCAAGGCATATTCTCATTTTTCTTTAGCAGTGATGCTTTGGGAATCGGTGCGGCAGTAATTCATGGCATGCACATCTTAGAGCAAGGCTAATAATTTAGCCAGCAGCAGGCTGTAAGAATTTTTACAGCCCATCTCTCAGCCTACTAGTACAGTGGTTTAGCATTTCATCATTAATATATGGCCCACTTGTCTATCTCACAAGGTTTATTGGTTCTTGTGTCCAAGCTGGCTGCAATCTTACAGCCCACCTCCTCCCTTTCTCCTCTTCTCTCTCCTCCACCTCACCATTTAGTCTTCTTGCAGCCAGCCATAATACTTGCTCTTAGGAGTGAAGTACATGCAGAGAGTAAAGGAATTCACAATAAAAGCCGATTGTTTTTTCCCAAGAAAAACCAATGATGAGAGTGTTTTTCTTGGTCTTTGAGCTAAGAAAAAATAGGCCTTGCATAGTTGAATGGAGGGAGTAAGGAATGATTCAGCGGTACGTCGTAAATTTGCAATAAAAACCTTAAAATTTATTAATTAACCCAGAGTCCTTTTCTCTATCGACCGGTTACACACGCGGTCGGACTCCGATTCGATCGCGTTGCCTCCAAAGCGCGGTGTCCCGTTTTCTGCAATCGAGTTCACCTCCTCGACGTGTGTGCTGCAAGCTCCGGATCGAGTCCCAACTGCCGATCCGTGCACGCGTTCCCTCTCCTGCCAAGGACAAAGAGTTTGGAATCAAATCGAAACGAAAACGAGAGAGAAAAACATCAACCGATGGTCTGAATCCATGGAGCTGCCGCGCAGCTGCGACCAGGATTCACGGGGTCCAGCGCTCCCTAGACTGCACTTGCCGCAGCCTATCGCCATCGCGAACACGACACGCTCGCGCCACCTCGCGATCTCGTACTTCTCCCGCTAGCTCCGCAAGCTTGCACAGCTGTGGCCGCACTCGATCTTGTCGGCAGAGCGCGAGTAGGCTGAGCGGAGGTAAACAGGGAGAGGGCAGATTTGTAGCGGTAGCGCCATGGGACGGGAGCTTGACTTCTCAAGAAAGGGGATCGAGACATCCGGGTGAGTCGACCTGGTTGCAGAGAGAAGATTCTTCTTATTGGGCTGACTGAGCTTCATGGACGCATTGTTTATTACCGTACTTTTTTTAAAGCCTATTAATGGTTGCTTCTTCTCTCACTTCAATTACCAATCTATCTAGAAATTAAATATACCGATCAAATTCTAGAATTAATCTTTCTACGGTTCTTGATTGAATTATTAGGGACAGGATATTTAATGAGTTATAGACATGATGACTCAATATGCAAGAAAGATGTTTTCTTAATTTAGCTATTAGCGAGTAGCGACGAGATGTCCTACCCGTCTTATTAGTGACAAGAGGCACTAGCTAAATCTGTTGTTCCCTTGATTTCTCGTCTATCACCATTCTATGTTTATGATGAGCTATGTCTGGCATTAGCGCGACCTGAAATAATGTTTGCAATTAATCTCTGATTTGATAAAGTTTGTTGCCTAAAAAGTTATGGTTTAACTATTTTGATGGTTAGCCAGATTTATGCATATATTTGGATTTTATTTTGAAAATAATTAATGTGAGTCATAAATCAAATTACTATATGAGTTTTGAGCCATGTTTATCGATATAAGGACATACGAGGATGTTTTCTTCCCGTTGCAACGCACGGGCATATTTGCTAGTAATGGATAAAAAAAACACCCACTTGAGGGTTACATCCACTTAACATATGTAGTGCACAGTTTAGTTACATGATCATCTAATCAGAAATTTGGTAACCGAGTCAAAGAAGTTCTGTGGTGATGAAACTCCTCTCATGTACCATAAAACTCCTCTCACATATCATGAAACTCTTTCCTCTCTCTGTTATTCCACATTAACATATTTAATGTTATTCCATCTTTATTTTCCACGTATATTTTTATTATGAATTGATCATAGATGATGAGTTGGTAAGGTTTATTGTGGTAGAACCTGTCCACTTAGGTTCGAGTCCTCGACTCAGCACAGGTGTCATATTTTTCTGGATTTATTACAGGTGGTGATTTCATGAATTTCAAGATTGGATCTGGCGGTCCAGTCTTTTTGAGGTGCTTCGTGCTCGTAAGTGTAGGTTTAGCGTATGTGTATTCGCAGGGTTGAGTGTGCGTCAGTGTAAGCGTCTGCGTCTGTATTGGTCTTCCTAAAAACACATATATTTTTTATTTTTTTCCATTACCCTTTTTGTTTCAATTTAATTTTTTTTACTTTCACATACTAACATGTTTTTAACCTTTCTTTCTCTTCAGATGCCGTCAACCACTATAAATTTTTGCGACAACATTTTCGGAAACCTAATATAGAGATCATGATTCTCTAATTCAATATTTTTGAGAAGTTAAGTTTAACACTAGTGAGAACCTAAATATTTTGTACTTGAAGTGGCTTGGGCTTGCACATATAGTAGCTTCCTTTGCTACTTTGAGTACAAATCAATCAATCAAGAACTTAAGGCGCGGTTCCCAAAACTTCACCAATGAATCCTTTCGTGTCGCCTAAACCCTAAGCACGCCCATTCGGTCAGTCTCAGTGCATGAGTGCATCAGTGCATGATTTTATTTTATAATTTCCTAGATTAAGAAGTGTAGGTAATCGAGCTAGATGGATGAGTTTTATAGGGATCAAACTCTTCTCAAATCCCATATAGAACTCCATATTCTATCTCTTTATGAAAAATATCACATTAGTAAATTGGACATCCAGGCAATGCATATGAATGTATGATGGAGAATTCAACTCACTTTGCCTTCCATGGGTGCACACAACTAGCAAAGGTTGATATAGGCCTAATTCAACTTCAAAGGTGCTGATAGTGTAAGGTATACACATGTTTATTCATAGATGTGAGTATACTATACGTGTGAATTGAATGTCTACATCTGTGGCCGTGTTTAGATGTTAGAATTGGGAGGGTAAATTTGGGAGTATGATGTCACTTCGTAATCATTGCGCCACTGTAGCATTTCGTTTGTATTTGTGAAAAATTGTCCAAAAATTGATTAATTTGGCTCAAAATGTTCGTCTCGCAGAGCACTAAAACTGTGTAATTAGTTTTTGATTTCATCTATATTTAGTACTCCATGCATGTTATGATATTTTGATGTGATGGGGAATCTTCTTTTTGCATAGTAAATTTGGGAGTGGAATTTGGGATCTAAACAAGGCCTGTATTGATATTCGAAAAAGAAAATAATAATTGGCATGACTCCATATTATAAACTATGCTCCTCAGCACTAATTTCCCATGTGGAGTAAGTCCAATAGGTTTATTGCTGTATACCCACCAACGGCACAATAATGCACAACTGTTTGTTTATAGTGCTTATTTGGTTTTGGCACATACTGTGACCAATAATTGATCAATCAATACACATTAGTTTAATACAAAAATGATGCTGTTCGATTCATCACAGTAAAAAATACTTATTGTTATCAAGATAAATGCTAGTCAAAGTCTCGTCTTAATGTATTTCTTGTAGAAAATAAGTACAAGGCTACTTTTATTTCTATCAAATATATTATGGCATGTGCATGATGTAGCGACATAGTATCAACGGTTCTAATTTTACACTACATATACATGATGTTCATGTAAGCGATCTAAGCGATATCATATCAGCCGCTTTAAGCTCGGTGTGTTGGAACATTCAACACGATAGAATACCTATGCAATGTACGTTCATGCCTGTCGACTCTCCGTTCAGCTTTACACCTTTTCATTGACGGGGGGCAGTTTTGTTTACGTATCACGTGTGCATCGTTCGAGAGCTCCGTACTGCTAGCATCGCCGCAGCACGCACCATAGCCATAGAATGGGCATCTCGATCTCATTTCCAAAAATAAGAAACAGCGGTATGGTTGCTCAATTATTTCTTGGGCCCACGTAGCTAGTGGCCTAGTGCCATCTTAATTGGCGCCCTCTGCTTCTTGCTATCATACCGCCGTATATTACGTGATTTGCCAACTCGACACGCACAACTCCTGTGCAACCGAGAGGGAGACGAGAGACGAGAGACGAGAGCGCCATGGCCAAGGCTCACGTCCTCATGCTGCCGATCCCGGCCCAGGGCCACGTCACGCCGCTCATGGAGCTCTCCCACCGCTTGGTCGACCACGGCTTCGAGATCACGTTCGTCAACACCGAAGCCTATCACGCGCAGGTCGTCGACGCGCTGCAGCCGGCGGGCGGCACGGCGGCGCTGGCCGGCATCCACCTCTCGTGTCCATCCCGGACGGGGTGCCCGGCGACGACGACCGCAAGGACGTCTGCAGGCTCATAGAATTCTACACCAGGCACATGCCGGGGCACCTGGAGCGGCTCATCGCCGGAATGGAGGCGGCCGGGAGGCCCAAGGTGAAGTGGCTCGTCTCCGACGTGTGCTTGTGGTGGTCCTTCGACGTCGCTAAAAGGTTCGGGATTCGGGTGGCCGCATTCTGGCCGGCGTCGGCGGCGTGCTTAGCTGTTAGTCTCAAGATTCCCAAGTTGACGGAGGAAGGAATCCTCAGCGACAAAGGTTAGTACGTACGGAAAGTGTAAATTCCTTGTTATTAAGTAATTCTTCCGCCGGAGTCGACGCGCTGCAGCCGGCGGGCGGCACGGCGGCGCTGGCCGGCATCCACCTCTCGTGTCCATCCCGGACGGGGTGCCCGGCGACGACGACCGCAAGGACGTCTGCAGGCTCATAGAATTCTACACCAGGCACATGCCGGGGCACCTGGAGCGGCTCATCGCCGGAATGGAGGCGGCCGGGAGGCCCAAGGTGAATTGGCTCGTCTCCGACGTGTGCATGTGGTGGTCCTCCGACGTCGCCAAGAAGTTCGGCATCCGGGTGGCCGCATTCTGGCCGGCGTCGGCGGCGTGCTTGGCTGTTAGTCTCAAGATTCCCAAGTTGACGGAGGAAGGAATCCTCAGCGACAAAGGTTAGTACGTACGGAAAGTGTAAATTCCTTGTTATTAAGTAATTCTTCCGCCGGAGCATTTGCTTCGATCTGATACTGTGACCGACTCTTTTCTTCCAATCATTAGCCAGCACGAAAGGACGTGTGTAATATTGCAAAAGTAAGCTATTATATGTTGACATGTTGTAGGTTTTGTTTCACGCTTGTGGCAGGTTGGCCAGAGCGGGATGAGATGTTCCAACTCGCCCCCGGGATTCCGCACCTCCACACGTCGCAGCTGCCGTGGAACACCGTCGGCGGGCCCGAGGGGCAGCCCGTCCTGTTCGAGATGTTCAGCCGGAGCGACAGGCTCACCTCCCTCGCCGAGATGGTGGTGTGCAACTCTTTCCTCGAGGCCGAGGCCCGCGTGTTCAAGCTCTTCCCCAACGTCCTGCCCATCGGCCCGCTCTTCTCCGACCGGGAGTTCCGCAAGCCCGTCGGGCAGTTCCTGCCGGAGGACGAGCGGTGTGTCAAGTGGCTCGAGGCGCAGCCCGACAGGTCCGTCGTGTACGTGGCGTTCGGCAGCCTGGCCATCTTCAACCCGCACCAGTTCGAGGAGCTCGCGCTGGGGCTGGAGCTCGCCGGCCGCCCGTTCCTGTGGGTGGTGAGGCCGGACTTCACCGTCGGCCTGAGCAAGGCGTGGCTCGACGAGTTCCAGCAACGCGTCGCCGGCACGGGCATGATCGGCACGGGCATGATCGTACAGATTACATAACAGTCCGTCACACCGCTCGTCTCGACGACGTAGATGCTAATGTGATAAATTTACTTGGCGACAGAGTATATATGTGACGGATTGTTCTGTAATCTGTACAATGTTTCATTTTTCACAGGTCCTGGCACACCGTGCGGTGGCGTGCTTCGTGTCACACTGCGGATGGAACTCGACGACGGAGGGTGTTAGGAACGGCGTGCCGTTCGTGTGCTGGCCGTACTTCTGCGACCAGTACCTAGACCGAAACTACATCACCACCGTGTGGAGGACCGGCGTGGCGGTGTCGCCTAACGCCGACGGGATCGTAACCAAGGAGGAGCTGAGGAGCAAGGAAGCAGGTGGTCAGCGACGCGGAGATCGGAGAGAGGGCGCGGCTGTTCAAGGACGCGGCTCGCCGGTGCGTCGGTGAAGGCGGATCCTCGAATGAGAACTTCAAAAACTTTGTCAAGCTGCTACGTGGATGAGGACACGAGACACGACTCCCCATACGTACCCTCAAATTAAGGGATCCTTCGCAGATGCGCTTGTTTGAATACATGTGCCGTGATGTGTGTTAATATATGTTCTGTTTATTTTTGAGAACGTGCATAGCACGTATTTCATTAAGAAGAAAAGAATTACAGCTAAGCAACCTTAGAATAACCTCTAAGGCGCGGAGTTACAAAGAAAACAGCTACAACGACCAACAGCAGCAACTAAAACGACAGGAGGAAGCAAACACTAGCTAACCACCGAACCACCAACAACTGATACAAACGGCACAACCAAAAACAACTGAAGCCCTAAGACAAGCCAACACCTGCAGAAGGGACACTCGGAACACCCGCACGTCATCAAACTTCTACTATCCCGGAGCCAGGGCAGAGTGAGGGCCATGCAAGACGATGCCTCCAAGGAGAATGCGACACCGACGCCGCCATTGTCCGACTGTCCACGAAGGGGGCAGTCCAAGTCTTCACCTGGCGAAGCCGAAAGAGTTTGGTGGCCGGGACAGCGTCCCCAACAGAGTAAACTACGTTGATACGTTGAAGAACGCAGCCGTTGTCCGCACCGGCCAATGTCGTGCAAGGCTTTCGCCAGAAGGCTACCAAATCCAACTCCACACTGCGACCGACCACCTGGATGAGAACAAGATTGATGGAATTGCAGCGAGTGATCCAAACTGATGACAATGAAGAACCACGACAGGTGTTGCACGACCAAGAGCGACCAAGAACGACCAGGGCACGAGGAACCGTCGGCCGTGCGCGGGGCGTCGGCGACGACGAACGACCAGATCTAGGGTTGTTGTTGTTGGTGGTGGCGCAGCACGAGAGGAAGCGACCGGGGGGGCGCCGCCGCCACGAGCTGACGGCAGCGGCCGGCGCTGCCATCACCGTGGGTCACTGCCGGGGTGAGCGCGGCGGCCAGCGGCGCGGGTGGCCGGCGCCGTGGATCCGCGACCGGGGCGGCCATCGACGCGTGAAGGAAGGCGGCGGCGGCGCGCCCGCGCCCGCGCGACCAAGGCCGTGGGTGGCGTCATAGCCGCCGGATCCGGGCGGGCGAAGCCGACAGCGGCGCCACTCCGCTGACCGCCGTCCGCGGCCAGCACGGCCCCGAGCGCCGGCGCGGGCCGAACTCCGCCCCGGCGCTAGATCCGCCGGCGCCCTCGCCGTATCCGGCCATTGGAGGCCCGGATCCGGCCTCCTCGGCAGCGACGGCGTGCAGCTCCGGCGGTGACCGGCCTCCAACCTCGCTGACAGCCGCGCCCGTCGCGAGAGGGGAGAACGGGATCCGGACTCGCTGTCCACCGGCCGCCGGAGCAACGGCGCTGATGCCCCGCTGGCCCGCCACCCTGGCCTCTGCCGACGCCGCCCCCACAGTACTCCCGCGCTAGGGCCGCGGTCTGCATCTCCCGTCACACCGCCCCACAGCGCCGGCAACCTATGCACCTTGTAGATCCGGCCGCGGGGAGGCCTGATCCGGTGCCCGGAGCTCCGGATCCGTCGCCGTCAGCCGTCGCCGCCGTCACCATGGATGCGCCGACGGAGCAGAATAACCGAGGTAGAGGACCAAGACGGACGAAACAACCCCGCCGTCGCCATCCTTGCAGGGCCCACGGGCTTCCGGGCCCGCTCCAGCGACGGCGAGGTCGGGCTGGGAGTGGGGAGGGGGGTTGCGGCGGCGGTGGGGGGAGCCACCCGTGCCGTCCCCTGGGAGACGACGCGGGGGCTATATGTTCTGTTTATGCATGGTCGATCAACAAATTATTTCATATCTATGGGAATAATAATAGTGATTTTTTACCTATATATCTAACTTTTTACATGTCCATCATGCGTTGATAAAGGCTTCACCAGACCACCACCACGCGCTACAGCTTATGTGCGGGTCCCTCCGGCGGCCATAGGCATGCACCTTCTCATCTCATACCAGTCCGATCCAACCGTTGCTTTCGTCGTTTTTAGCATGTTTACGATTCTCTCGACACATTCGTCCTTTTGTTTTCATCAGGAGACAGCGCGGCACGGCAGTTTAGACATATGATTTCTACGGACACACGTGCACACCAAGCACATACATCATTAAAATTGTACAACATCTAAATTTATTCGCTTTGTTTTGTTTCTAAATATGTTCTTTCTTACACTGATTCGTTAACGAAGATCATCAAACGGGTTTGAGTGTGGGTAAACCATTTGATGATCTTCCATGAATGCTGAGCGTAACCATGGTGATGATCAATCCCGGCAGCGATTCACTCCTTTTGAATATGAAGAATTTATTTCTTCTTGTTATTCTCACAACCTTGATGAATGCCCTAAATCTGAGCATATTTCGTCACTTATATGCAAATCAATGTGATATCGTTCGCTCATTGTTGAATGCTACACCACCTCAGTTTCTCAGGTTTGTTTTTCCTCTCTGCTCCTTCTTGCACTAACCCGTTAACAAAGGCCATCACGATTCTCTCATATATATCATTTCTTCTGCACCAGTTATCCTCTATACCAACTACCAACTCGTGGGGCTCAAACCCATCTCTTTTTTTTCTTTTTCTTTCACCGACGCCACCACTCCTCCCCCTCTATCTCGCTCCCTCTATCTCCCCCTTTTTCTCTAGTGGCGGCGGTGGGAGGGGGGCTCCATGGCCGGCAACCTCAGGCAGTGCGCGTAGCGGTCGGACCCTAGACTTCGAGGGCACGGGCGACTCCCGCATCGGCCACGGGCGGCCGCGCGACAGCGGTGAAAACTTCCCGCGGCAGCCGCAGACATCCGCATGACGATGGTGGAGGCCTCCCATAGCGGCGACGGACTGCCGCGCGGTGATGAGATGGAGGCCTCCCATGACGGCCATAGATGGTCGCGTGGCGGCGACAGAGGGCTCCGGCCGCGGAGGGCTGCCACGGCGGTCGCGGACAGCCGCATGACGATAGAGGAGGGCTCAAGTGGCGGCCTCTTCACTGCGGAGGGGCTAGGAGGGCACGAAGGAGGGGCTGGGAGGTTGGAGCTGTCCGTCGACAATTGGGCGCGAGTAGTTGCGGCACGACAGGATAGCGTTTCCTGGTCCTCACTCTGGAAATAGGGAATCCGGATAGAACGGTTAATTTACCGTACTTCTTAGAGGAGGCCCATGCAGCCCATATTACGCTGCACTCTGTAATGTGTAGGGAGTGGTGTATCCAGTACGGACAGCCTCACCGAATGGATATGTAGATTGTTTTTTCCTATATGGAACCTTTCTATTGACTCTCGTTGTATTTTGCTCGTGTATTTACATATCACAACTTATTTATTTATTTATTTATTTCTTTTTTTCCTTTTATTACTTTAAGTACAAATCAATGTCGGATCTCTTTATGTTGTCATATAAGAGAGATATAGTTGTATTAATTAATTCATACGGTGTATTTTATCAAATTTGGAAAGGATAGCGTGGATCATCATGGGAAATATGCATTCAACAAGGACTCTTTTTCTGTTTTTTTTCAGTTAGTAATAAAAAAATATTTTTTAGTTAGTATAGACCGTTAGATCTTCATAAAATTCAACGATATATGTTTTTAGATTAACAGAATAATATAGGTTGTTAGATATTTATAAAATCCGACGGCATATACTCTTCTCTTTTTTAGATTAACGTGAAAATTTCTTGACCCTTTTAACAAACGTGATGGCTTCTTTTAACACTATTGTATTAATATAACTAGAATAGAGCCCACTATATTAGGGCACACGTGTCGAGACTTGAGAGGCTACTACACGTGGCACCTACTATATTCCTTATATAAGGTCCATTCCAACCTTCCGCTTTCTCCCCTCTCCGCCGCCGTCGCTAATCCCTAGAGTCATCTCTCATTGCAATCAAGACCAAGTGCTCCCTCTTCAGATCTGGCGACTTGCCGCCGTCCTCCATCACCGCCGCTACAGATCTCATTAGAGCTCGACACTCCCGCCACTATTCTTGTCCGTCGCTATTCCCCGTCAGCCTGTCTCCACCATCGGTTCGAGCAACCTCTCGGTGGCCTTCTTTGGAGCCGATAGACCCCATAATCCCCCTCCTCCCTGTCGTGATAGAGAGGAAGCTTGGCGAAAAGAAGCCGCGAAGGGAGATTTGCGATGCGGTGAAGCATAGTCACGACTAAGGGCGTGTTTGATTTCCAAGCGAGCCCTCACCTGCTCAGCTAGAAATCGAGGTGAAGCCATGGGCAAAAGTGTGAGTTCCACTCAACTTTCTTCTCTTTTTTTAGAAAACTTTCTTCTTTTAGTGGTGAAGGAATAAAAGTGCTATTGAATTTGAGTTTCCTTTGATGTTTTTCAGCCTCGTTAAAACAAAAAGGGAAGTAGTGGAACAAACAATAATTTCCAAACCTGTTGTTTCGCGATGCACTTGTGCACAAAAACTCCAAAATTTACTATAGTTTGCCCATAATGTGAATTTTCACCTGTACCTCTGCTGAAGTGGAAGGGAAATCGGATAGAAGCGATCGTAGATTGGTAGACATCAGAGTAGGTGGAAGCGGAAAAAATATGGGATTGACCGACTGATGTATTGATCTGAAATTTTCTGGTCTTCATAAAGGCGTGTGCTTAACTAAGCTGCAGGATTCGTTAGATTAATATCTCTGTTTGTTGTTAAAATTTGTCAAATCTTAAACTTCTTGGCTCTTGTGCATATGCGTGACCCTGTTCGTCAGAGTATTGTAGATGATGATTGATGAATACAGGTAAAATATGGGATGGATATATTAACCTGAAGTTTTTGTGATCTTGATACAGGCATGTGCTTAACTTTTCAATGATTGTACCTATTTGAGATTCACTGACTGTAATTCAATTCTGTTTCTTATCAAAACAAAACTTCAGATGCGCGGGCGCAAGAGACGCACCGGTTACAAGGACAGGATCAGCAGCTTACCTGATGACCTACTGGTCAAGATTATCAACAAGCTAGACACCCGCACAACAGTAACAACTACGATCCTTTCAAGGCGATGGCGTGACCTTCCTCGACATTTCACGACATCCTACAACCTCGCCGTCGATGACATGCTCCCACCACACTATCACCACCTGAAAAGCCTTAGCATGGAGGCTAAGGCTGCATATGAGGCAGACAAGAACTTGTACAAGCTGACTGACAAATCTGCCATCAAGGCCGGGCATGAGCGTTGGATGGCCAAGATCAGGCCGCTGATGACCGACATGGAACGCTACGAGCGCCTGGCCATGAGACGCTATGTTAAGCAAGTGGAAGCATTCCTTATGGCTCCAGAGGCCGTGCGTCTACGCCGGCCTGTCCAGAAGCTGAGGCTCCAACTGTTGCGGCGTTGGCATGTGAACATCAATGAATGGGTCACCGCAGCCATTGACAAGTGGCATGTTGAGGATTTTGAGCTTGTTGTTGATGAGTATTGCCTGAGCTATGACCTCGAGCGGCTGAATGCATACCAAAACTTCCGGATGGAGCGGTTTGTGCTATTCGACTGTGATGTCGTTGATAATGATTGGAACTGCCTGAAACCAAATAGGCTCACCAAACTCTCATTGGGAGGTTTAGATTGTGCATATATCGATGAGATTCTTACAAACTGCGTGCAGCTAACTCATTTCAGGGTCACCGCTTCAAGTGGTTACGAGTATGGTTTTCCTATCAACTTCCAGTCATTGAAATTAAGAAATCTGCAAGTGGACAGGTGCAACTTTGGGATAATCTATCTGCTCTCGTTACCTTGTCTTGAAACTTTTGTTTGCCGTGGTCGCCCAACCGAGGTACACTACAGCGATGTGCCTCGTCTCAGGCATGTGAGCTTGGATTTCTCACAGACTGAAGATGATAGAGACTATCCTTCTGGTACCCGCAGGACATATCCCCCGAGCAAGTTCTTGAAAGAGGTTCCACAGCTAGATTACCTTGTTATGCAGTTCAAAGGATCCCAGGTGAGTAATCATATCTGAATTAAACTAAATGTCTATTAAAATCACATTGCCACTTGAATGACGATTGTATCATCATATATGTATGTAGATGTGGATTGAACCACTCGCCTTTCCTACCACATTCGACCAGCTCAATAAGCTGTTCATTGCAAATCTACCAATGAACTGGGATGTATTCTGGATTCTCCTACTTCTTGACGCAGCACCAGCTCTGGAGTCATTCCATGTTCATGTATGTCGTGCCCTGACCACTTTCTTAAATTACCTTGTTTGTGCATTTAGATTGGAATACACTAGTTTATTGTAAACCCAACTGATATGAAATCTGAATGCAGATTGACAAAAGTTCAGGAGAGCGAAGTGTAGGTGATCTCTGTGCCAGTTTGGGCGCCAATGCACAGCAGCATCAGTACGGTCGCCTCAAGGAGCTCGTCGTGGCCGGCTTTGATGGATTGGTCTGGCAGAATGTCTTTGTCAGGATGATAATGAAGAGCTCACCGGAGCTTAGACGCGTTCACCTGCTTGATGGAGAGGTCAGGGAGGACGAGCAGGATCTGGGGCATCCGCAGATCGTCCCGCGCCGCCGGAAGTGGCATGAGAGTGAGCGAGCCGAGGCGCTCGATAACCTCACCATCACCACCGGGTTTCGCTGGACTCCTCAAATAATTCTGGAATGAGCTGCAGGCCTTTCCTGTTCCAAGAAAATGGTAGCATGTCTTGTTAAACTGGTTTAAACTGCGAAAAATATGTAATGTATGTGTGCTTCGTGACTTTGCTTGACGATGCAAAGGATGCGTCTAAACAGCTCCGACTTTCCATGGCTGTTCGGGGAACTGTTTGGCTAGACGTTTTGGAAGAACAGTGCGGTTTGCTGTACCAGTTTGTTTGTTTCAACAGTAACAGTATTTTGATTTATCGCATTATATATTCTGATTTGATGTGACATGGTCTTGATCATATGGTCTTGATTTGGCTCGGTTTGTACTTTGATTTCGAGGTGAATAAACAGTGTTGTCCTCGGGAAAAAAAAGAGAGGAAGCGGTGTTGGGGTAGGAGATCTCGAAGAACAGAAGAATCGACTCTTCGAGGGCCTGGGGCTCCCACTCCACCAACCGGAGGGTCCAAATCGTCGCCCTCGACCCCTTCCCGCCGGTCGGTCGGCGACCACGAGTTCGGTGGCCTCACCCTCAGGGACGACTGCTATACGCCATCGCCGGCTCCGGAAGGCTTCTGATCTCCCCATCGTCGCCGCCTCCTCACCCTCCAAACGGGTACCCCCCCTGCGGGATACGTTCGCACGTAGGGGCAAAAATCTTTAAGATGAGAACCCCATCGAGATGCAAATATCACAGCACCTTTTCCTTTCACTGTCTTGGATTGCCTATGGGATAATACTAATGCTGTCAAACAGTGTAGTTCATGCTTATTTTCAGTTTAACTGCAGGATGGCTGGATTTATAATTGATAATATATCTACTTGTCGCTAAAGTTGGTCGATTAGGACACCTCTTATTCACATCATGTGTTCGTTTAGAATTTAGAATTGTAGCTGGAAACAGTAAAATACCAGATTAAGGTATTAATCTGAATTTTCGTGGTCTTGTTAATGGCATGTACTTAACCCAAATTGCAGGATTGTTAGTTAAACTAGCAAGCACGCACCGTACGTTTATTGATGACATATAGGTAGTAAAACAATATCACTTCACTTTAGTGCAAAGCACTTTTAAAAATACTTTATATTCTCTTTCTTCTCTCTCATGTATTTATGTATAGAGAGATTTAGGTATTCTCAAAACACATGATAGTTGGCATTTATTTATATGGAGAAAAACTCTCTACTTTATTGTCTTTTAGCAATACGGGATAATTGTGTATAGACGTGGGTACAAATGTGGGTATATTTAGGTGGGTCCTTTTTTGGGTGAAAAAGGTTTTGGGTTCAGAGGGGGAAATCAACACAGGTTTGTCCCCCCCCATTTTTTTGACCATTCATCAATCAATTTTCCCGACAGGTGGGTCCTATGTGAGGTGGGTATGGGTTTTTTGTTGGTGAGAAGTGTTTTTAAACTAGCAAGGTGGTCCGCGCAAATTTGCGCAGTAGCTAATTTTTTATTAATATTTAGTTTTTTTAAAAAAATTGAATATAATTTTATTTAAATATTCGTTGTTTCACTGTTAACACAATTTTTCTAAGTGTGCCAAGACTTATTTTTTTTATCATCATGTATGTGGCACAGAGTATGCATTAATGATGCAAGCTTATATTTAATTGTATTTGACTTTGATTTTTTGGTCAACTTATAATTTTCTTATTCATTTAATTTAGAATTTAACTATTTATTTACTCTAATTAATAGACTTTAAGGGTTAATATAAATTGTTAGTTCTTACAAAAAAACCAACATTGTGTATTATTTTATTTCAATTAATATGGTAATAACATTATATTATTAAGATTAACTCCACCAATACCTCTCAAACCAGACTCTCCAGGTACTAAATGGAGGCCACTTCTTTTTTTAGGAGCCACAAAAATGCTACAACTCCAGCAATAGCCCTCATAAATATAGGGCTTTCTATAGGCACATGAGAATGGAGGGTGGAATTGGAAGCCACCCAATTTGGGGGTGGGGGAGGGCATGTAAATGGCCTATTGGAGTGCAATTTTGTTTAGACTCTCTAAATTTAGGATATGGGCTTGTTGGGTCTGGAGTGCAACCGTTTTATGAACTCGATTCGCTCCCTCCGGACAGGGAGAATCGTTCTCTCTCCCTCTATCCCGCCCCTCTCTAGCGGTGGTGAGGGGTGCCGGTCTCCTCAGATGGTAGCTTTTAGCCCCGCCGTCCACCGGCAGCGCGCGGAGCGGCCAGACTCCAAACTCTGAAGGCGTGCGGGTGGCTCCCGCGGCGGTGGACGACATCCCGACGGCGCACGGTCGCGCGGTGACAACGAAGGACTCCCGCGGCGGCCGCGGACG
>OAMR01000242.1:422694-446898 GCA_900205405.1 Echinochloa crus-galli | reverse complement strand
AAGGACTCCCGCGGCGGCCGCGGACGGCCGGGCGGCGACAGTGGAGGGCTCCGCGGCGGCCGCGGACGGCCTCGCGGCGACTGTGGAAGCCTCCTATGGCGGCTACGGACGACGCGACCGCGGAGGGTTGACGGCGGACGGAATAATATAGACCGTTAGATCTTCCTCAAATCCTACGACATATATTCTTCTCTTTTTTAATTAACGGATTAATATACACCGTTAGATCTTCATAAAATCTGATGGTCTATTTTTTTTCTTTTTTAATCAATAAAATTCAACGGCACATATCTTTCTTTTTTTATTAACGTGAAAATTTATTGGTTCTCTCGACGAACGCTCCTTGTATTAAGATAATATAATAGATAGATTGTTGTTGCAGCAGCGATAACGA
This sequence comes from Echinochloa crus-galli, assembly GCA_900205405.1. Classification (NCBI taxonomy): domain Eukaryota; kingdom Viridiplantae; phylum Streptophyta; class Magnoliopsida; order Poales; family Poaceae; genus Echinochloa; species Echinochloa crus-galli. The sequence continues at coordinate 446,504 of OAMR01000242.1, read as the reverse complement.
CGCATCAGGGGAGGTGGTGCCCTTGGATCAAACACACCCTTAGACCTCGTTCGGTTTGGCCTGGAACGGCCCGGAACGCGACCTGTTCCGGCTGGATTGGTCTGGCCAGGTTTCAAGTCGGGTTGGACCTGAAATTGCCATTCGGTTCACTCTGGGCCGGAATAACAACAGGCCGGAACAGGCCATTCGACCCCTCCGCCAGGCCGGATCGGTGCCGGACCTTCCCGGGAATCCTATATGTCTTCCGCAAGTTTTTTTACCCACCCAGCTTTCGGTGTTTGAGATTCGTGCGTGCAACCTCATTCGTCGGATGCGCTTCACCATTCTAAACCCTAATAGTCCATTACCTGCGTCGGTGAGTCTTCTCCTGTATTGCGCCGCCACCATGGTTGTTGCTTGCGTGTTGCCTCCTTCGCCAATGGCTCGCGCTGCCCCACCATTGCTTGCCTCGTGCTCGACCTCGCCACTGCTTCCTCATGCTTCGAGCCCGCCGCCGCTGCTTCATACGCCCCTCACGCCGCCGCGCCGCTCCGTGCACGGAGCACGCCGCTGGAGCCCCATGTGTTGCCATCGCATGCTTGCGCCGCTTTTAGAGATTTTGTCTTTGTGCGTCGAATCCATGGCTCCGCTGTTGTTGCTCCAGAGCGTGCCCTCGTGATTATCACACGCTATCTCCGGCTCTCCGCCTCTTCCATTGCTGCGCACTTCCGCCGACGGAGATGAGACAATTCATAAACTAGATCTTTCTAAAATATTGAATTTTGTCTTTAAAATTGTTGAATTTATCTCTCCGAGATGTTGAAACATGTTATGAAAAATGTTGAATGTTTTTTTTTAAAAAAATATTGCCCCGTGTTTTAAAAAATGTTGAATATATTGATTATAGATGTTGGTCTAACTTTTAAAAAATGTTGAATCTAGAACGTCGAAATGTTGATTTAGACCTATAGAATGTTTAGTTACAATAGCTTAAAAAAGTCAGAAAAAAGTACTGCATGGTGCAATAACAGAATTAAATAAAAAATCACAGCACAAGAAAAGCGTAGAGATCTTTGCTAGTTGTTGGGCTTAATCAGCTTTGCTGTTGGGCTTTATTGGGCCTCTAAGCCACATGAGCTAACTAGCGCACGGAAGCCATATAGGGGCCGGAAATCCTATATAGCTTCCGCAAGTTTTTTTAGCTACATAGCATTCAGTGTTTGAGATCCATGCTAATTCTTTGGAACGGTTTAGATCCATGCGGGTGTGAGTGGACAGCGCACAAGCCAATAGTAGCACATCGTATGATACGTGGCAGCCTGCTGTTGGGTGCTGTTTGGGAAGGACGTGAGTGAACTTGAAGATTCAAACGTATTTATCTCCTAAATCGTTTATTTGTTTTCAAAACCGTTTAAACTATGATGTTCCTTATCATTAATGCAACAAAATAAGATCTTATATGTTTATATTATACTCATTTTTTATTTTTGGAAAAAATCAAAGTTCAAAAACCACCGACTCAATATTTTTGTATATATGTTCAACATTCACGATGTATAGTTTTAATATTCTCATATAAAATATTGAATTGTCTATTAAAATTATTGAACTAACGAAAAAATTATTGAATCTAGTACTTTTAAAATGTTGATTATATTTATATTTGCTTGACTGTTCTAATAGAGCCCGCAAGCCAGATAGGGGCTCCCGGACCTTCCAGGCTTCCACCCTCCGGATCAGATCCCCTCTCTAGTGCGAGAGGCGGCAGCGGCGCGATGGCGCGACAGCGGCGACGGAGACGGCGACGACATCTTCCTCTACCCGACGAGCTCCGCCCCCGGTCCATCTTTCCTTCCCCTCTCCTCTTCTCTCCAAGTCCGTTCTTGGTCGTTGAGTTCTCGGTGACAGCGCCGGGGCAGAGAGGGAGAGGGTGCGTGGGGTCGCCGGCGTCGAGTAGATCCCAACGACCGGCGGACAGTGTCGCCCGTACATCGGGCTGCCGGTCTGCCGCCAGTCCATGTCGTGCAGCCGGTCCAGGGTGGAGGACGAGCGGCCGGAGATGCGCCAGGTGACGTTATCTTCATCTGGGTTGCAGATTATTCTAATAGCCAAGGATTCAAGTACGAGACACAAGCACAAGCATTACTGGGCAGCGCCAGCAGCTAGTAACAAGCTTGCAGAGAGAGTATCCTTTCGGTGTACAAGAGCACCTAGATGTAGGATGTTGTCAGTCTTTCAGGATATGATCTGGGGAGCACCTAAATGCAGAAAGTTCTTGCTCTGTTTAGTTCCTTGGAAAAGGATGAAAAGGGGTGAAAAAATCACTGTAGCACTTTTCGTTTGTTTGTGGTAAACAATGTCCTACCATGACCTACCTAGGCTCAAAAGATTCGTCTCGTCGTGTACATAAAAACTATGCAATTAGTTTTTTTTATTTACCTACATTTAGTGCTCCATGCATGAGGAGAGAGATTTGATGTGATGGGTGAATAGTGAATTTTGGAGAGAAAGTTTTTGGAACTAAACAGGGCGAATAATTTGGAGGGGCATCGGGATCATAAGCTTCCAGCCCTGCACTGCACTACGCAGTTCTTTGACATCGGTGGTCATACAAACGAGGCTAAAATTCAGTGCCAAGGTAGCATGCTATCAACAAATTACAAGGCATCAACATTTCATTTGTGGGAGGAGCAAAAGGTACCGGCATGTGTTTCTGTTCAAACACAGGGTCCTGACATCTGATACTCCTTTTTACTTTAGAGAGACGGATTATCCTGCTTGGTGTTCAGTACGCGTTTTTTTTTCAAACAAAGCAGTCCGTACAGTAAATGAACTAACTTCTGGGTTTATAGGTTTATAGATTGCATGGCAATACAATTTATGGGTTCAATTGTTCACATTTTCAGTTTGTAAGTGCAAACGTGCAGTTTGTAAGCCAAGGTGTGCTTTCGGAGTAAAAAGTAAAACTGAAGCCATCTTATATCAAGATTACCCACAGCCATTGAGCTGCCATAGTTACATGGTATCCCTATTTTGATTTGTATGCCTGACTAGTAGTATTTTAATAGGTCAGGTTCCTAATGAAGAAGTTAAGTGCAAATTTCAACATCTGGCAAGTTCGGTGCATAAGATGGGATGGTACTCGATTCAGTGCAAAATGATGTTATGCAGTTAAACAGAGCCATGAAGGAAGCATCACTAGATTGTAAGTCCTCCTACAATATTGAACTTTCTCTTTAACCCTTTCATTCTGGCCGAAACAAATAGAACCACTCTTTAACCCTTTCTCTTTAAACAGAGCCATGAAGGAAGAATCTATCACTCGATTCAGCTGAGTAGTCAATTCTGCATTGGACCATTATGATTTTTAGTATTTCATACTCATGTAACACCACAGAGGCAGCCCCTCGTGTGCTAAGAAAGTAGAGAAGTTTTTCAGTTTCTGCAGTGCATCCTATAGGATTCAGTTGTCCACCTTTTTCAGTTGTCTGAACTAATATCCAACAATTCACTAATGCTAGTTGCTTGCCTGTGTTGTTCTTTGTTTTCATTCCTTTTACCTAATATTCAGGCTTTTCTATATGCTTGGTTTATCATTACAGTATGTTGTTGCTTTTCAGAATGTTTGTTGACGCACTGGATGCACAAATGTATGACAGACACCATCAAACTGGGCATTGCATCTTGAGTATCCACAAGGTGAGCCATATGTCACTTCTTTAGATAACTTTAATGGTTTTCAAGTCCTGTCCCAAAGCACTAGAGTTTCTGTAGATAAAATCTGGGAGAATCACATTCCTCACCCCCTTGTGCTAGGAAAAGAAAAGAAAAATGGAAGCTCGCCATCTGCATTTGCCTCATGGTGAGACTTGTTTTTGTTATGTGCTTTTGATGTTTGCTTTTGGTTAATTGTAGCTAATCTAACTTAAAAGTAGTTGCCTTGTTAACCCTTTTGTATTTTGTACAGGACCAGCACTGCGAGTCTGCGACTCTCGCCTTCTGGAGTTGGTTGTGAATGTTTGGGCATTCCACAGCGCGCGGCGGATGGTCTATGTCAATCCTGAGACTGCTGCAATGCAGGAGCAACACCAGCTCAGTGGCAGGAGTCCAGTGGTTCTCCGACGCTACTCTGAAGAGTATGATGAGGAGTTAGCATGGTAGCTTCTGCTAGTTTGTCACTCAGACTTGGTGCCTGAACTTATCAGTTTGTTTCTTGTTTCTGAATTGCATGCTACCAGTTGCCTAACAGCTTGCTCCTGTCGATTATTTCTCTGGTGGTGATTTCTGTTGTCAAGTTTTCTTGCTTGAGTTGAGAAGTCGTTGGCCTGTTGTGTGTTGTCTATTGCTCTATTATGAGTTGTCTGTTAGTTGTTGTGCAACGGTATGCTGTTTTTTTATACTTGAACGATATGCTGTTAATTCTGAACCATATCATAGAAGCAGCAGCAAGCAGCTATAAGTGAGAACACAGAGCAGCAGTCAACAGCAGAAAGCTGCTTATAGCTGAAGCGAACAGGGCAAACCGAACAAGAAAAAGATGGAGGGGATTGGTGCTAACAGGGGATTCAAACCCCACATGGATTGGGTGACACAAGTGGATCCACTCAATCCAGGGCAGGAACTAAACAACTTTTGGAACGGTCCCTTGCTGCCGAGCGAGCCCTTAAGGGCTCGTTCGGTTCGACCCGGCACGGCCCGGAACGCGGCCCGTTCCGACCGGATCTGTCCGGCCTGGTTTGTAGTCGGGCCAGACCTGGAATCTTTGTTCGGTTATGTTGGGCCAAAACGAATATGGCCCAGGAACGGAGGCATGCTGCCCGTCATGAGCCCGGATTGCAGCCTGGCCATTTACCTTCAGGAATGGAACCACGTCTCGCGTATCAGAGGGGATGGAGGCGGCGCGGTCTCCGTGCGCCGACGACGGTGGGGCTAACCGAATACGGAAAATGAGATATGGAATTAGCACTGCCCGGGAATCGAGAGAAAAAAACCGAACGTGGATCGAGTGGGAGCAGGGGATCCATCCAATCCTGACATGAATTAAATCACCTTCCGGATTAAACCGGAATCGTCCAGTGCCGCGGCTACTACTTCAAAACACACTGTGCGCAGTGTCATCCATGTTGGCTGCAGATATCGTAAACAAGAATGCTACAGTAGACTAAAAGAGAGGAGAGCAAGAGGAAACGTAGGAGTAGTCTAGAAGCAGCAACGCACTTTTTAGAGCGAGTGTTTTACAGTACAGACCAACCAACCCATTTAACACAGACGACACGTCACTTACTAACCAAGACAGGAGCTGTCCATCTCCTATTCTAGAATATTCTACGAGTAGCTAGGACTACAATTTAGGCCTTGTTTAGATGCCAAATATCTTCAAAAAGCAACTCTCAAATACACTATGAAAAAGAAGATTCCCCGTCCCATCAAAATGTTATAACATGTATGGAGTACTAAATGTAAATGAAATCAAAAACTAATTGCACAGTTTTATTGTACTCTGCGAGACGAATATTTTGAGTCTAATTAATAAATTTTTGGATAATTTTTTTGCAAAACAAAACGCTACAGTATCCGGGGTGTCAGACCGGCCAACGCGCAGGCCCAAATCTGCACCCCGGATTCGGCATGTAAACAAGGCCTTACATATTTTGCATCACCATTCAACAATCCATGTGTGATGTGACTGCAAAGTTGCCTCTCTGTTCCTGTGCTTTCAAACGAGAGAGGGATAGAGAGCAAGCGAGCGATCGCGCCATGGCCAAGGCTCACGTCCTCGTGGTGCCGTTTCCTGCGCAAGGCCACATCACCCCACTCATGGAGCTCTCCCACCGGCTGGTCGACTACGGCTTCGAAGTTACCTTCGTCAACACCGAGGCTGACCATGCGCGGGTGCTCCGTGCGCTGCCGGCGGGCGGCGCGGCGGCGCTTGGCGGCATCCACTTGGCGTCCATCCCGGACGGGCTCACCAACGACGACGACCGCAAGGACCTTGGCAAGCTCATCGACTCCTGCTACCGGCACATGCCGGGGCACCTGGAGCGGCTCGTCACCGAGATGGAGGCGGCCGGGACCGGGAGGCCCAAGGTGAATTGGCTCGTCGGCGACCTGAACCTGGGCGCGTCCTTCGAGGTCGCCAAAAAGCTCGGCATCAGGGTCGCCTCCTTCTACCCGGCGTCGGCAGCCTGCCTAGCAATCCTACTCAATGTCCCCAAGTTAGTAGAGGAAGGACTCATCAACGAGGGTACGTGACTACGTGTACTAAAATTTGCAAGCTGGTCTTCCTTAAACAAAGCTTACAAAGTACTAGACTATTATAAACGGATGACATGGAATTTGCAAATCCGTTCTATTCTTAAACCACGGGAACAACCCGTGCATGCTCGGTGCAGGCTGGCCGGAGCGAGATGAGACGTTCTAGCTCGCCCCGGGGATGCCGCCGCTCCAGACGTCGCAGATGCCGTGGATGGACAGGATGGGCGTGCCGCTAGGACACCCGGTCCTGTTCGACGCGGTCACACGGTTCAAGGAGTTCAACGACCTTGCCGAAGTGGTCATCTGCAACTCGTTCCATGAGGCCGAGACCGGGGCGCTCAAGCTGTATCCCGACATCCTGTCCATCGGCCCGCTGTTCGCCGACCGGGAGCTCCAGAAGCCCGTGGGGAGCTTCCTGCCGGAAGACGAGAGCTGCATCAACTGGCTCGACGCGCAGGCCGAACGCTCCGTCGTGTACGTGGCCTTCGGCAGCATGGCCGTCTTCGACTCGTGCCAGTTCGAGGAGCTTGCCGAGGGACTGGTGCTCACCAGCCGGCCGTTCCTATGGGTTGTGCGGCCGGACTTCACCGATGGGCTGAGCATGGCGTGGCTCGACGAGTTCAAGAAACGCGTCGCCGGCACGGGGATGATCGTCAGCTGGTGCTCCCAGCAGCAGGTCACTGGAGCTACTACCCCAGTACCCTGCTTGTAAGTTAACTGGGAGACAAAGTGTGTGACGGTCACGACTGATGCTCTGTTTCATCTTGACAGGTCCTGGCGCACCGTGCGGTGGCGTGCTTCGTGTCGCACTGCGGGTGGAACTCGACCTTGGAAGGTATCAGGAATGGGGTGCCGTTCTTGTGCTGGCCCTACTTGTTCGACCAGTCCCTGAACCGGAGCTACATCACCAACCTTTGGAGGACAGGCCTGGCGGTGTCCCCCGACACGGATGGGATGATAACCAAGGAGGAGTTGAGGAGCAAGGTGGAGCAGGTTCTCGGCGACGGCGAGATCAAGAAGAGGTCGTGGCTGTTCATGGATGCGGCTCGCCGGTGCATCAGCGAAAGTGGATCCTCGTACCGGAACTTCACCACGCTTGTGAACCTGCTAGGTGAATGCACGCCTTCATGAAGTGCTTAACGCACTCGTATTCTCCAAATCTCAAAAGGGGTTTCGATTTACTGGTTGTGGTTGGCCTGTCCCTAGGTGTCGCTTTGCTTAAATTCAATGATTCTGTTCCTCGTGTGGCATAATGCAGTGGGCAATTTTTTATCAGTAAATAGGCACCAAATAGGAGCGAGTTTGCCTATAAATTGGTTTGTGGGGGAGAAACAGCGGAATATGTATATGTATTACTAGCTCCCTCCATTTGAGTCTTGTCTTAACGAATCGAAATACACCATGTACAAGAAACGGAATAGATGGGAACGGATACAATGTATGTACATGTCATGCCACTGATCGTCTTATTAAAAATCCGGCTATAGGACCAGCAGAGATGTCTCACACATCGTCTTCTAGCACAATTGCGCAAAGCATTCATTGTACTCTACGAGACGAACATTTTGAGCCTAATTAATCAATTTTTAGATAATTTTTCACACATACAAACGAAATGCTACAGTGACGCACGCATTTCAAAAGGCCAAAGTTTGCCCCAATTTTGGGAACTAAACAAGGGCTCAATAATTAATTTGTTTTTGGAGCTGTTAAAGCTGCAAATGATGGGATGCACCACTGCCGGTTCACTGCAAATAGTATGTACGAATCTGTTTTACTGTTTATACGAGATGACTCGTAACTTGAGTTTAGGACCGGACCCAGACCCATACGAGTGCGGCCCGTGCGATCGCGCAGGCCCTATTTTCAAGGCCTCTCTGTTCCTGTGCTTTGAAACGAGAGCAAGCGAGCGAGCGCGCCATGGCCAAGGCTCACGTCCTCATGGTGCCGTTCCCTGCGCAAGGCCACATCACCCCACTCATGGAGCTCTCCCACCGGCTGGTCGACCACGGCTTTGAAGTTACCTTCGTCAACACCGAGCCTGACCATGCGCGGGTGCTCTGTGCGCTGCCGCCGGGCGGCGCGGCGGCGCTCGGCGGCATCCACATGGCGTCCATCCCGGACGGGCTCACCAACGACGATGACCGCAAGGACCTTGGCAAGCTCATCGACTCCTGCTACCGGCACATGCCGGGGCACCTGGAGCGGCTCGTCACCGAGATGGAGGCGGCCGGGAGGCCCAAGGTGAATTGGCTCGTCGGCGACCTGAACCTGGGCGCGTCCTTCGAGGTCGCCAAAAAGCTCGGCATCAGGGTCGCCTCCTTCTACCCGGCGTCGGCAGCCTGCCTAGCAATCCTACTCAATGTCCCCAAGTTAGTAGAGGAAGGACTCATCAACGAGGGTACGTGACTACGTGTACTAAAATTTGCAAGCTGGTCTTCCTTAAACAAAGCTTACAAAGTACTAGACTATTATAAACGGATGACATGGAATTTGCAAATCCGTTCTATTCTTAAACCACGGGAACAACCCGTGCATGCTCGGTGCAGGCTGGCCGGAGCGAGATGAGACGTTCTAGCTCGCCCCGGGGATGCCGCCGCTCCAGACGTCGCAGATGCCGTGGATGGACAGGATGGGCGTGCCGCTAGGACACCCGGTCCTGTTCGACGCGGTCACACGGTTCAAGGAGTTCAACGACCTTGCCGAAGTGGTCATCTGCAACTCGTTCCATGAGGCCGAGACCGGGGCGCTCAAGCTGTATCCCGACATCCTGTCCATCGGCCCGCTGTTCGCCGACCGGGAGCTCCAGAAGCCCGTGGGGAGCTTCCTGCCGGAAGACGAGAGCTGCATCAACTGGCTCGACGCGCAGGCCGAACGCTCCGTCGTGTACGTGGCCTTCGGCAGCATGGCCGTCTTCGACTCGTGCCAGTTCGAGGAGCTTGCCGAGGGACTGGTGCTCACCAGCCGGCCGTTCCTATGGGTTGTGCGGCCGGACTTCACCGATGGGCTGAGCATGGCGTGGCTCGACGAGTTCAAGAAACGCGTCGCCGGCACGGGGATGATCGTCAGCTGGTGCTCCCAGCAGCAGGTCACTGGAGCTACTACCCCAGTACCCTGCTTGTAAGTTAACTGGGAGACAAAGTGTGTGACGGTCACGACTGATGCTCTGTTTCATCTTGACAGGTCCTGGCGCACCGTGCGGTGGCGTGCTTCGTGTCGCACTGCGGGTGGAACTCGACCTTGGAAGGTATCAGGAATGGGGTGCCGTTCTTGTGCTGGCCCTACTTGTTCGACCAATCCATGAACCGGAGCTACATCACCAACCTTTGGAGGACAGGCCTGGCGGTGTCCCCCGACACGGATGGGATGATAACCAAGGAGGAGTTGAGGAGCAAGGTGGAGCAGGTTCTCGGCGACGGCGAGATCAAGAAGAGGTCGTGGCTGTTCATGGATGTGGCTCGCCGGTGCATCAGCAAAAGTGGATCCTCGTACCGGAACTTCACCACGCTTGTGAACCTGCTAGGTGAATGCACGCCTTCATGAAGTGCTTAACGCACTCGTATTCTCCAAATCTCAAAAGGGGTTTCGATTTACTGGTTGTGGTTGGCCTGTCCCTAGGTGTCGCTTTGCTTAAATTCAATGATTCTGTTCCTCGTGTGGCATAATGCAGTGGGCAATTTTTTATCAGTAAATAGGCACCAAATAGGAGCGAGTTTGCCTATAAATTGGTTTGTGGGGGAGAAACAGCGGAATATGTATATGTATTACTAGCTCCCTCCATTTGAGTCTTGTCTTAACGAATCGAAATACACCATGTACAAGAAACGGAATAGATGGGAACGGATACAATGTATGTACATGTCATGCCACTGATCGTCTTATTAAAAATCCGGCTATAGGACCAGCAGAGATGTCTCACACATCGTCTTCTAGCACAATTGCGCAAAGCATTCATCTTTCCGGCTCTCCCTCTCAGACAGCGCTGGGACATTGACCTTGTTGGACATGAAACCTCCATGTCATTTTCTCTTCAAAAAATATGTATTTCTCTTTTTTTATTTAGAAAAATCAGCCAGAGAGATGTGTACTGAAGAAAATTATGTTACATAATGGCTAGGCAAGATAGTATCAGTCTATCAGACGTTGGATTTTCCACCCATCAATCGACAGTACTAATTTAACAATGGACATATCAACAGAAGCTGTATTAATTTCAAAAAATTACACTCAAATAACTACTATTCAGAATCCTATACTTTATTTTTTTTTATTAGAAAAGATAATTACTTCAAAACATACACTCAAATAACTACGATTCAGAATCCACAACATAGCATATAGTATAGCTTCTCCTAAAAAACATAGCATAGCCATAGTTATCAGAAACAACAAAAAAAAACCTAATGTAATCCGATGGATGGAATTTGAATCAGCGGAATCAGATTTTGTCCAGGACTCAGGTTCGTCTCGCACTCTCGCCTATGGGCTCGGGATCACGGGGTAAGCGTCGAGGACACGGTCCATCGCGGCCTTCATCTCGGCGGACTCTCGCGGCTCCTCCTCGGGCCCCATCCTGCCGTCCTCCTGCAGCTTGGCGGCCTCCTCCAGGCACTTGACCAGGAACCTCGAGATGGACTCGTTGGTCGCGCCCAGCGCCTTGAGCTCCGCCACCGTCGACTTCCTGATCGCCTCCTTGTCCATTGCCGCCGCCGTCGTCTTCGTCTCTGCTTTCGCCTCCTTGTCCTACGACTTGTTGGTGGTGTTTAGATGTTAGAATTGGGAGGTTGAATTTGGGAGTAAGATGTCACTTTGTAATCATTACGCTACTGTAGTATTTCGTTTGTATTTGTGAAAAATTATCCAAAAATTGATTAATTAGGCTCAAAATGTTCGTCTCGTAGAATATAACAAAACTGTGCAATTAGTTTTTGATTTCATCTATATTTAATACTCCATGCATGTTATGACATTTTGATGTGATGGGAAATCTTCTTTTTACATAGTGTATTTGGGAGTGGAATTTGAGAATTGACTTGCGTGTATTGTTCTGTGACTCTGTCTTACCGGGTTGATCAGTACATGCTCATATTTATGAAGTTGACCTGGACACACCCGTGGGCACCGTCCGATCCGTATACGTATTTCGCCGCATCTCTCCTCGGCACGCGGTGGGTTTCGAGTCGGATTGGAGCTCCGATCCGGTCCGGACAGTCGCCGAATACATACGCCGCCAGGCGACGGCGTGCTGCTGCGTGCGGATCGGACGGCAGGGAAACGCCACCGAATGCAGGGGTGATATTAACATCTTTTCGTTTCAGGTTCCTGTCAGCGACAACAGTGGCTAGCAGTCTACCACAATGTTATCGATAGCGTTATCGAGAAGAGGATCTCAAAAAAAAAATGCTGTCGGGAAGAGAAATGTAAAGTAAAGGATCGTATTGGGTCCCTATAGTTTCCATTCACTTTTTAAGCAAGCTAGCTTAGGCCCAACAATGGCCCATCATCTCCACCTCCTTCTTCCTCCCCACCTTCTTCCTCCTCCAGCCGTCCGCCGCTGCCCAGGCCGGCGGCTCCCGCCGCCGTGCCTCTGCCCGCCGACACTGCCGCCGCCGGCCGGCGGCTGCCGCGCCGCCCCCGCCTTCCACCCCGCCCGCCGCCCCGCCCTTCCTAACCTGACAAGGCCTCGTCGCCCCGCGCCACCGGGTCCCTGCCCACCGTCCTCCTGTCGTCCCCGCCCGGCCGGCGGCGCTCCCGCGCCGCCTCGCCTCCGCCGCCGGACCTTCCCTCGCCCCCACCTCCTTCTTTTCTATGGTCGGAGACCATTGGAGCCCCCCGAGCTCCCACCGCCGGCAACCCCCGAACCCAAACGCCGCCTCGCCGCCACCGGCCTCAGCCACCGCCCACGGCCGGCGGTGCCCTCGCCGCCGTCCGCCACCGCCCGCCTCCCGACCCTCCGCCGGCCAGCCCATGCCCCTCCGCGGCGGCGCCGCCGCCCCTCTCGAGGTAGAAGACGAAGAGATCTCGTGGCCCATATTACCCGCACGAATCTCAAACATTGGAAGCCAAGTAATCTGAAAAGTTTCCGGAAGCCATATAGGAATCCCGGTAGGCTGATGGCACGGGCCCGGTGGGCCGAACCATGGCATGGATTTTCGGCCGGGCTAAGCCCAGCACGGCCGTTACGTGCCAGCCCGGCCCGTAGCACATTTCTCGGCGTGCACTTGGTGGCCGCCGCGAGCTTGGTGAGGCCGCCGTTTTCGGGAATTGTCCCCTGCGGGGGTGGCCTGCATCTCAGCATCTGCATCCGAGCCGAGCGGCGACTTTGGTGCTCGGCGGTGTGTGAGGCAGCGGGGACTTCGGCGGGCGTGAGGGGCGGCGCATCATATGAGTACGGATAATATATTTCTGTTTAATCAATAATACATTTCTCCATCAATCTAACAACCTAGAGAAAAGAAACATCGCATTTCTACTCGCACTACTTCAAGCACACTCTTTCTCTCTATCCTAAATTATAATTGACTTTGACTCATCTTAAATCAAACAATTTTAAATTTGGATCAGTTTTATAGTAAATATAAATAACACTCACTATTATCAAATGAGCATAATTAATCAATTATGAACTATACTTTATAATTCACTTGATTTTAGTATGTGTTATTAATAGTTTTTTCTGTAACCTCACTAACCTTGTTACCTTGGCTGTGTTTAGTTCTCGAAAATAGAATGTGAAGTTTGGTGAAAATGTCACATAGAATACTGTAACGTATTGTATCACTTTTCGTTTATTTTACTAATCTTTGTCCTACCATGACCTAACTAGGCTCAAAAGATTCGTCTTATATCAAAATCATGTACTTAGTTTTTTATTTACCTACGTTTAGTGTTTCATGTATGAGGAGAGAGATTTGATGTGATTTGATGTGATAGGTGAATTGTAAAGTTTGCGGTCGAACGGAAATACAACATTGCCAGAGTTTGGAGAGAGAAATTTTTTAGTTTTCAAGGGGAAAACAGGGCCCTTGACGAGGGTAACCATATCTACCTGTCCCAACGCTATTCCTCCGCCAAACAAGATTACAAGAGAGGATATTTCCATCCCACTTCATCTCTCCACCGAAACAAAATTAGAATCATTTTATCCCTCCAACAAAATAAGAAAGAGTTGGATAATTCCATCAGAGAAACACAGGTCCGGAACCATCCGATCCCACCTTCCCTCCAAACAAAAACAGCCTGATTATTCTCGCGTGCGGACAAGCCAGTAAACGCCATTAACGTACCACGTGATAAAAAAAAGACATAATCGTTTCACCGCCCTATCAAGTGTCGACAACGACAACGATTTTTAAATATAAACATCGATTGAAGAAATCGAAAAGGAGACTTGCGATTATTTAGTCTTCACGCATCTCAAACCCACACTTGGCACTTGCCCGCAGGTTATGTGTCCGTTGTCACACTACACTCCACCACTCACCAGTCACGCCCCTCGCCGACTCGGTCGCAGGCAGAGCCGCAGAGCTCTATCGGCGCCGCCGCGCAGGTCAGGAGGAGCTCGCGAGCTGAGCCACGCACAGGCCGGCTAAACATGTAAAGTTGCGGTGATTTCATCAATCCAAAAATTTGCTAGCTCTTAGGATAGAATAAGGTGTCCGCGTATATATTTATAGTGGTGAGTATACACTCGTAGCATGCAAATTGCCAAAGTGTAGCTTAGAGCCTCGGGCCATATGAAATATTATCATTTCTTGAATATCTTTGGAGCTTAGTACATACTCTCTCCATTTTTCTTTGTAAGACGTGCATGGAAATCAAGATTCAAAGGTCCCATCACAAGAATAGGCGTGTCGGAGTTTTGATTTCATACAGGGACCTTTACCAAGGAGAAAATCAATTTTGAACCATGTGTGCAATTACAGTGTATGAATTCTGTTTCAGTGAGAGCTGAACAACGATCTGTGCATAACAAACGCAGGCTTCCCGAAGCGGCACGGTGCGTTCGAGCTCGCCCCGGGGATTCCGCCGCTGTTCCCGTCGCACATGCCGTGGAGCATCGACGGCGCCCTGGAAGGACAGGAGGTCAGCTACCGTCTGGTGTCCCGGAACACCCAGGAGGCGCGGCGCCACGCCGAGATCACCGTGTGCAACTCGTTCCGCGACGCCGAGGCCACGGCGTTCGAGCTGCTGCTCCCGGCGGGCGTCCTGCCCATCGGGCCCCTGTCCGCCGACGCCGAGCTCCGGAAGCCCGTGGGGCAGCTCCTGCCCGAGGACACGGGCTGCCTGCGGTGGCTCGACGCGCAGCCCGGCGGCTCCGTCGTCTACGTCGCGTTCGGCAGCTACGCCATCTTCGACCCCCGCCAGTTCAGGGAGCTCGCCGACGGGCTGGAGCGCACCGGCCGCCCGTTCCTCTGGGTGGTGCGCCCGGACTTCACGGCCGGCGGTGACCTGAGCAAGGCGTGGTTCGACGAGTTCCAGGGCCGCGTTGCCGGCAAGGGCATGGTGGTCAGCTGGTGCCCCCAGCAGCAGGTGACCAAATCGTCGCAATGCTCATCTCTTCTCCCCGCACCCCGCGTATGTACTCATGATCGTCTCAACTCTCAACGTTCAGGTTCTTGCGCACCGTGCTGTGGCGTGCTTCGTGTCGCACTGCGGGTGGAACTCGGCCATGGAAGGGGTGAGGAACGGCGTGCCGTTCCTGTGCTGGCCATACTTCGTCGACCAGTTCGCGAACCGGAGCTACATCTGCGACATATGGAGGACCGGCCTGGCGGTGTCGCCCGGTGAGGATGGCGTCGTGACGAAGGAGGAGGTGAGCGGCAAAGTGGAAAAGGTCATCGGCGACGAGGGGATGGCAGAGAGGGCACGGGTGCTGAGGGATGCTGCGTGCAGGAGCCTCCGCGAGGGCGGCTCCTCGCATGAGAATTTCAATAGGTTCGTTGAACTCCTGCGTGAATGAATGACCTGTGTTTTGCTCTGCCAATTAGGTGCGTTGTTCTACGATCATTCCAGTCACCAACATTATAAATAGCAACTGCCGTTTTCCTGTTAATGCAGTTCTATGCTTTCAGCCTTTCACTATGTAATTTCTTGAATGATTTCTTGTCTAGCTCACATTCAGCAAAAATTAAAAGTACAGAACCAAACAAATTTTTATGTGTTGTGGTACAAGTTTTTCATTGAAGTGATGGCAGATGGTCTCTCGAGTAGAAAAGTTGTGTACAATGCGTGAAGAAAGAAACATGTAAAGTTGCGGTGATTTCATCAATCCAAAATTTTTCTAGCTCTTAGGATAGAATAAGGTGTCCGCGCATATATTTATAGTGGTGAGTATACACTCTAGCATGAAAGTAGACATACGAAATATTATCATTACTTGAATATGTATTTTGAGCTTAGTATATACTCTCCATTTTTCTTTGTAAGACACGTACGAACATCAAGAATTTGCATTTCGCCCACGGCCAGTGCTTCTAGAATCTAGACCAACTTTGGAAATTTTGAAGTGAGAATGCCATTGAACTGCAAGAGATAAGTGGACTGTGGCAAGAGTTAGGTTTAAATTTGAAGATTTCAAAAATTTGAGCTTAGCAAGCTTTGGATCAAACACGTTATCTTGAGAATAGTTTTATTCACAATCTAGAAAACTGAAAATAATTGTAATTATTTCCAAATTAGTAGATTGAGGCATTTTATTTGCTTTGTGTGTAGAAAATTTGAAAAGTTTCAGTTCCAGTTAAAATTAAAAATGAGTCAGATTTTAGAATTTGCCCCAAAACAAATGCATTTTTGTATTTGTCCTTGATTAAACCATCCTGAACTTTACCAAAATTTATGTAAAAGTTATCAACATTTATAATACTAAATAAGTATCATCAGATTCGTCATGAATTATTCTATCATTATATATCTATTTGGTGCTATAAATATTGATACTCTTCCCTATAAGCTGATCAAACTTAATTTGGTTTAATACACTCTTCTGTACAGATTATTGACCTCACTACATCACTTTAGTTACTGACCAACAGAACCTATGAAACGTCCCAGTAGCTCGTGAATCGCCCTCTTGCTCTCGTCCTCGCTATACTTTTTTTTCTCGAATACGCATAAGAGTTGCACATCATTGTATTAAAAAGAAATAAAAACAAATGTTTCAATTTACAAGAAAGACTCCGATGGAAAAGAACTCACACCCACATCTGCACTTGCAGAATCAACCCTGGCCTAGGCCTAAAGAACTGGAACTACTCACTACTGAAGCATTCGTCCTCGCCATACTCACTGTCAACCTCAGCAATTCAGGATCAACCACCACCACTTTTGGCAGCATTGCACTCGATTGTGAGTTTTTGTTGGGACGCGAGTGAATGTGAGTTTTTGCTGGCCGCTAGTGCTGAATTCTCCGGATGAGGTCCAGCGGACGGAGATCTGCCGTACATCCATACAGCTCGCTGAATCGCTGATCTTCTAGCCACGGACCCCACATTGCCGTGGTGGTCCAAGCCAGAGAGACTGGAAGAGTCCCATGGCAACGAGGACAGAGGACCAACCAGTAACCACAAGAACCACCCTCAGGCGCGCGAAGGCATTCAGCTGTTGAGTTTTTGGCTTAGCTTCCGAGGTCCGACCTCGCGCCATGGCGGCGGGTCCTCACGTCCTGGCCCTGCCCTTCCCTGCGCAGGGCCACGTCATCCCCCTGATGCAGCTCTCCCACCGTCTCGTCGAGCACGGCATCGAGGTCACCTTCGTCAACACCGAGGCCATCCACGAGCTCGTGCTCGACGCCATGCCGCCGGCGGACGACGGCACCGGCCGGCCGTCGCTCGACGGCATCCACCTGGTGGGCATCCCGGACGGCCTGGCAGATGGTGACGACCGCAAGGACATCGGCAAGCTCGTGGCCGCACTCTCGCGGCACTTGCCGGGGAACCTGGAGAAGCTCGTCAGGAGGGTCGAGGCGTCCGGGGGCACAAAGATCAGTTGGCTCATCGCCGACGAGGGCATGGGTGGGTGGGCGTTCGAGGTCGCCAAGAAGCTCGGCATCAGGGTCGCCTGCTTCTGGGCAGGGTCAGTGGCGTTCCTTGACATAACGCTCAGAATTCCTCAGTTGATACAGGACGGCGTCATCGACGAGAAAGGTGCCGAACTGCGATTTTCTAATTTGTCAGTACTGCTCAAGTACTTTGGTCTGATGTCACTCCTAGTCGTGCTCACATCCGTAGAATTGTCAGCACAGATATGTTCTCAAAGAGAAAAACGGGAGTTGGCCGACCTGGACATGCTGCCCATCGGCCCCCTGTTAACTGAATTGATCAGTTAACTGAATTCTGATTTGTGATTCTTGAGTGAGTGCAGGCTGGCCAAAGCGACAGGAGACATTGCTGATCGCCCCCGGGATGCCGCCGCTGCACACGTCGCATCTGCCGTGGAACAACGCCGGCGCGCCGGAGGGCCAACCGGCCATCTTCCAGATGATCCACGGGAACAACGCGGCGAAAGACCTCGCCGAGGTCTTCGTCTGCAACTCGTTCCGCGACGCCGAGCCGGCCGCGTTCGAGCTGTACCCGGACATCCTGCCCATCGGCCCCCTGTTCGCTGACCTGGAGTTGAAGAAGCCGGTGGGGCAGTTCCTGCCAGAGGACACCGGGTGCCTCGAGTGGCTTGACGCGCAGCCCGACCGCTCCGTCGTGTACGTGGCGTTCGGCAGCTTCACCGTCTTCAACCCGCGCCAGTTCGAGGAGCTCGCGCTGGGGCTGGAGCTCACCGGCCGGCCGTTCCTGTGGGTGGTGCGGCCCGACTTCGCCGCCGGCCTGAGCAAGGCGTGGCTCGACGGGTTCCGGCGCTGTGCCGGCGGCTCGTGCAAGATCGTGAGCTGGTGCCCGCAGCAGCAGGTATGTTCGCTCTCTGCTCGCAGGCGGTGTCAGAGAGGATATGATGTGACGTGTAATGGGTTGCTTCCATTCGACAATGCGGCAGGTGCTGGCTCACCGTGCGGTGGCGTGCTTCGTGTCGCACTGCGGGTGGAACTCGACGATGGAAGGGGTGCGGAACAGGGTGCCGTTCCTGTGCTGGCCGTACTTCACGGACCAGTTCCAGAACGAGGGCTACATCTGCGACGTGTGGGGGGTCGGCTTGCGGGTGGCGCCGGGCGTGGACGGCGTCGTGACCAAGGAGGAGCTGAGCGGCAAAGTGGAGCGAGTCGTCGGAGACGACGGGATCAGGGAGAGGGTGGGGGCGCTCAGGGACGCGGCGTGGAGGAGCATCGCCAAGGGTGGGTCCTCGCATCAGAACTTGAAGAAGTTCGTGGAGCTCCTCAAGGGATGAGAGAGTTTACTCGATGGAACACGCTTTCCAATATTCCAAAAAACAAAACACGCTTTCCATTTTCTTGGTGGCTGAGTTAACATTTCGGCCTACGCATGTCTAACCGTCGCGCGCATTTACGGCCGCATCCTAAAGTTCGTTGTCTGGATATATCATAGGCCGCGTGTTGCTGATCGTGTCAGATGATATGAACGTGTTTCTGTCGGAAATGGTGTAAAACTTTGGAGCTGTAAATTGGTGGTTCAAATCATTTAACAAATCTGGTTATTGCTCACCCAACTAGCTTCTCTTCGTCTTTCGGAAAAGAAAATTATTGGACTAAACAAGTTGGATCCACATTATCCACCGAGTCAGAAAAGCCCAAGAGCAAGATCTGCATATCTCCTTTTTCTGTTCTTTATCCATGGGCGGACGAACCGCATTGAGCTGTCTTTGTTGATCAATCTTGCTCATTTGTTCACTTGCTGCTTGTCTTTACTGATCTTGCAAGCTCAAAGTCTCAAACCACACTACCACGACACGGCAAGTTCCTTTCCCACCTTCTCGCATGGCTGCACCGGCACCTCGCGTCCTGGTCCTCCCTTACCCCGCGCAGGGCCACGTCATCCCCATGATGGAGCTCTCCCACTGCCTCGTCGAGCATGGCGTCAAGGTCACCTTCGTCAACACCGAGCTGAACCACGGCCTCGTCCTCGGAGCCTTGGCGACCAGGGACAGCGAACTCCATGGGATCGACATGGCGTCCATACCGGACGGCCTGGGCTGCGGCGAAGACCGGAAGGACCTCGCCCGTCTCACCGACTCGTTCTCCAAGGTCATGCCCGGCGAGCTGGAGCAGCTCGTTGGCAGGATCAATGCCGGTTCGCGGGGGCTCGAGCGGATCAGCTGGCTGATCGCCGACGTGAACATGGCGTGGGCCTTTCCCGTGGCGAAGAGGCTCGGCCTCCGGGCCGCCGGGTTCTGCCCGTCGTCGGCGGCGATGTTCGCGACAAGGATCAAGATTCCCGAGATGATCCGCGACGGCGTTCTTGACGAAGGCGGATGGCCGAGGCGGCGCGGCACGTTCCAGCTTGCTCCGGCGATGCCGCCCATCGACACGTCGGAGTTCTCGTGGAACCGCGCCGCCGGCGACGCCGATGGCCAGCCGGTCATCTTCCAGCTCATCCTCCGGAACAACGCCGCCACGCACCTCGCCGAGGCCATCGTCTGCAACTCCATCCAGGAGCTCGAGCCCGGGGCCTTCGCGCTGTTCCCCAGCGTCCTCCCCGTGGGCCCGCTGATCTCCTCCGGCAAGTCGGCGGGGAGCTTCTGGGCCGAGGACACCTCCTGCGCGGCGTGGCTCGACGCGCAGCCAGCCAGCTCCGTCGTGTACGCCGCGTTCGGAAGCTTCGCCGCCCACGGCGCCGCGCAGCTCGTGGAGCTGGCCGAGGGCCTCGCGCTGACCTCCCGGCCGTTCCTGTGGGCGGTCAGGCCGGGGTCGGCGGGCGAGGGGCTCGTCGACGGGCTCCGCCGCCGCGCCGCGCCGCTCGGGCGCGTGGTAGGGTGGTGCCCGCAGCGGCGCGTGCTGGCGCACCCCGCGGTCGCCTGCTTCCTGACGCACTGCGGCTGGAACTCGACGATGGAGGCCGCGGCGAACGGCGTGCCGCTCCTGTGCTGGCCGTACTTCGCCGACCAGTTCCTGAACCAGAGCTACATCTGCGACGTGTGGAGGACGGGGCTGAAGGTGCCGCGGCCGGACGACGACGGCGGCGGGACGGCGGGGCTCGTCGGGAGGGACGTGGTGCGGGGCAAGGTGGAGGAGCTGCTCGGCGACGCGGGGACGAAGGCGAGGGCGCTCGCGCTGCGGGACCTCGCCCGTCGGGCCGTCGGTGAGGACGGGTCGTCGCGCCGGAATTTGAAACGATTTGTGGAGCTCGTGAAAGGATCGGCGAGCGAATTGAGCTGCGAAACGGGTGATAATGGATGAGCGCGGCGATTCGCAGGATAGCAGGAGAGCCAAGCTAGCGTAGGAGCTTGCTGAAATTTTGCCGTCATACTGATGATGCATCGAAAAGATCAGCAGCGTTTTTTACTTTGTTGATGATTGACTAATTAAATTCCAGAAACAGCTTCGGCAACTCGATCTTGTTGATGTGGGCCTGTTTGGCGCCTAATTTGAAACCGACCAAATAAGCCCAACTCGAAGCATATATTGGTAATTTTAAGCATGTTTTCAAATTCCGTTTCTTCAATAAAAGGCACAGTACACTTTACGTCTTCATGTCAAAACGTCACATACATAGATCAAGATCTCCATCGTCCAAACAAATCCTCGAAAAAATTGAGGGATGGGCAGTGTTTCTTTCCTCTCCGAATTTTTTTTCAAAGGAAATCTTGCATGCATGGAGTATTAAATGAAGTCTATTTATAAAATCTTTTTAGGGATGAGTGCAACTTTGCGCGACGAGTCTAACGAGCCTAATTAATGCATGATTTACTACAATAATGCTACAGCAACCATTCCCTAATCGTGCGGTCAAAGGCCTCATTAGATCTGTCTCGTGAATTAATCCGGGGTTGTGAAGATAGTTTTGTAAACTGACTTTATTTAATACCCTTAATTATTGATCAAAGGGGGTAGAAAAATTTTTCCACCCCAAAGAAACACAGCCCAGAGGGGACGCGGAAGACGTGACATACGCCCTGCTCCCTTGGATTATCAGCCACCAGCCAGCAGTGTTTTTCTCTCAGTAAAAACCAACACCAGCCACCAGCCAACCAGCAATATTTTTCTCTCAGTAAAAATCAGCACCAGCCACCAGTCACCAGCCAGCCGAACAGGGCCACAGATCAAGATCTGAGCAATACTAGTATTTTCCATCATTTGTCCTTTATTATCTCCTAACATTTGAAATTATAGAATGCTAACTTGAATGTTGGTACATCCCTTCCCATAGCTTTGAAGAAGTGTCGGCTGGTTAACACAATTACAATTTTAAGATATGGTTGATTGACGTCCGCACATTGTCACATGCCTTTGTCAAACTATGCTTAAGGTGTGGCCAATAATTTGCTAACCACACCTTAGGTAATGTTTGGATGAAGGTGTGAGTTTTTGACATATTAGAAAAAGTACGGCAAGTCATAAGTGTAGAAATGAACTAAATGATTATCTATATATATATGCGACGTTTTTCTATAAATTTGGTCAAAGTTACAATAATTTCACCGTGGACTATAATTTAGAATGGAGAGAGATTGATTTTTTTCATACAAAACTATTTATATCATCTTTAAAATATTAAAACTTGTCGCCGTGACAATATTTGTTGGGACCTCTCCAGTGCGGTTATGATGCCACCCACATTTTGCACCGAAATTCCGGACATGAACCCTATTGAAAAACACTCCACGGAGGAGGCGGAAAACGAACCTAAATCGATCGAGAAGTCCTAGCGATGCTGGTATTTTTTAATCAATCACATTTCAAATGATACTTTTGTTTTGCTAATTAAATTTGCTTTCTGTGGCCAGCATCATTATTTAAGAAGCTATACTAGTTGCCATGTTAGTAGTACTATTTAGCCGTTACACTTCAAGCTGAGTACTAGTATATATATTAGTATATACATCCAAGCTGCCCTGCCAATCTGTCTTACAGTTCACCATGACTTATTTTGTCGGCTGTCGCCGCGTAAAAGATACCCGTATGAGCGACTGGCTAAATCCTGTAGCATTTTAAATCCTGTAGCATTTTATTAGGCCAGTCTCAGTGCAGTGTTTCATCGCATAGTTACCTGGACCAGAAACTAGGTAACTGTGCCAGATGAGTTTCATGGTGATGAAACTCTTCTCACATCCCATGAAACTCTCCACTCTCTCCTCTGCTACATCAGCACATTAAATGCCATGAAATTCCCATAAAACACCCACAGAGACTGGCCTTAGTACACTCGCTGATGCAAGGCATCGACGAGTTCGCCTTCATATTCATTTCCTAAGCTCCTCGGGCACCGGTCTATACGCACCCCGGGCACCCCGTAGCGCGCCGTTGCAAACACGCAAGCTACTCCAGCTGCCACCATGGCGGCGTCTCCTCCTCAGCCTCGTGTCATGGTGCTTCCCTTCCCCGCGCAGGGCCATGTGATGCCGCTCATGGAGCTGTCTCACCGGCTGGTGGAGCACGGCTTCGAGGTCGTCTTCGTCAACACGGACTTCAACCACGCCCGCATCCTCGCGGCGTTGGAAGGAGGAGAGGCGGCGGCGGCGGCGGCGGCTCCTGCCGGCGGGATCGAGCTGGTCTCCTTCCCGGACGGCATGGGCCCCGACGGCGACCGCACGGACATCGGCAAGCTTTGGAACAGCTTGCCGGAGGCGATGATCGGTGGGCTGGAGGACACGGTAAAATCCAAGAATATAAGGTGGGTGGTGGCCGACGTGTCCATGAGCTTTGTGCTGGAGCTGATCGACACGGTGGGTGTGCGCGTCGCCTTGTTCTCCACTTTCTCGGCCGGCAACTTCGCGCTGAGGATGCACGTTCCCAAAATGATAGACGATGGCATAATCGACGAAACAGGTAAGAGCAAACAAAAACAACTCAATTTTAAGTGCCACACGCCGTCTTTAGTTTACAAAAACAAAGATATGGTTAGCGTTTTTTACTTTGTTGATGATTGACTAATTAAATTCCAGAAACAGCTTCGGCAACTCGATCTTGTTGATGTGGGCCTGTTTGGCGCCTAATTTGAAACCGACCAAATAAGCCCAACTCGAAGCATATATTGGTAATTTTAAGCATGTTTTCAAATTCCGTTTCTTCAATAAAAGGCACAGTACACTTTACGTCTTCATGTCAAAACGTCACATACATAGATCAAGATCTCCATCGTCCAAACAAATCCTCGAAAAAATTGAGGGATGGGCAGTGTTTCTTTCCTCTCCGAATTTTTTTTCAAAGGAAATCTTGCATGCATGGAGTATTAAATGAAGTCTATTTATAAAATCTTTTTAGGGATGAGTGCAACTTTGCGCGACGAGTCTAACGAGCCTAATTAATGCATGATTTACTACAATAATGCTACAGCAACCATTCCCTAATCGTGCGGTCAAAGGCCTCATTAGATCTGTCTCGTGAATTAATCCGGGGTTGTGAAGATAGTTTTGTAAACTGACTTTATTTAATACCCTTAATTATTGATCAAAGGGGGTAGAAAAATTTTTCCACCCCAAAGAAACACAGCCCAGAGGGGACGCGGAAGACGTGACAT
>OAMR01000242.1:302607-422003 GCA_900205405.1 Echinochloa crus-galli | reverse complement strand
GCCATACTCTTAATCAATCACATTTCAAATGCTACTTTTTTGCTAATTAAGGGGATGTTCGGATCCACGTGACAAGAGCAAAACTCCTGCCCTCAAGAAAAGATGGTAAAAGTTTTACCATTAGAGATATTTGGATCCAATGGCAAAATTTTTGACAAAAACCCATTTAAACTCATTCTCCTTTTGCCATGGGGGTGTTTGGAGTCAAATGGTAAAAGTTTTGTTTTTTTGCCCAATTTTACCACAATGTTGAGCCAAAAGATTTTTGCCATCTCATTTTTTATTTGCCCTTTTTTCATGGGGTGTTTAGAGGCAAATGACAAAAAAAATGGTAAAACTTTTGACATTTACCATTTGCCTATGGATCCAAACAGCCCCTAAATTTGCTTTCTGTGGCCAGCATCATTATTTAAGAAGCTATACTAGTTGCCATGTTAGTAGTACTATTTAGCCGTTACACTTCAAGCTGAGTACTAGTATATATATTAGTATATACATCCAAGCTGCCCTGCCAATCTGTCTTACAGTTCACCATGACTTATTTTGTCGGCTGTCGCCGCGTAAAAGATACCCGTATGAGCGACTGGCTAAATCCTGTAGCATTTTAAATCCTGTAGCATTTTATTAGGCCAGTCTCAGTGCAGTGTTTCATCGCATAGTTACCTGGACCAGAAACTAGGTAACTGTGCCAGATGAGTTTCATGGTGATGAAACTCTTCTCACATCCCATGAACCTCTCCACTCTCTCCTCTGTACATCAGCACATTAAATGCCATGAAATTCCCATAAAACACCCAAGAGACTGGCCTTAGTACACTCCGCTGATGCAAGGCATCGACGAGTTCGCCTTCATATTCATTTCCTAAGCTCCTCGGGCACCGGTCTATACGCACCCGGGCACCCGTAGCGCGCCGTTGCAAACACGCAAGCTACTCCAGCTGCCACCATGGCGGCGTCTCCTCCTCAGCCTCGTGTCATGGTGCTTCCCTTCCCCGCGCAGGGCCATGTGATGCCGCTCATGGAGCTGTCTCACCGGCTGGTGGAGCACGGCTTCGAGGTCGTCTTCGTCAACACGGACTTCAACCACGCCCGCATCCTCGCGGCGTTGGAAGGAGGAGAGGCGGCGGCGGCGGCGGCGGCTCCTGCCGGCGGGATCGAGCTGGTCTCCTTCCCGGACGGCATGGGCCCCGACGGCGACCGCACGGACATCGGCAAGCTTTGGAACAGCTTGCCGGAGGCGATGATCGGTGGGCTGGAGGACACGGTAAAATCCAAGAATATAAGGTGGGTGGTGGCCGACGTGTCCATGAGCTTTGTGCTGGAGCTGATCGACACGGTGGGTGTGCGCGTCGCCTTGTTCTCCACTTTCTCGGCCGGCAACTTCGCGCTGAGGATGCACGTTCCCAAAATGATAGACGATGGCATAATCGACGAAACAGGTAAGAGCAAACAAAAACAACTCAATTTTAAGTGCCACACGCCGTCTTTAGTTTACAAAAACAAAGATATGGTTTACGTTTGCAGGGATTATGAAAAGGAACGAGAGGATCCAGCTGAGCTCCGAGATGCCGGCCATCGACGCCACGGAGCTCCCCTGGATCACCCTTGCAAAGAGCCCGGAGTCACGCAGAGCCATGATTCAGGTCCTGATCGAGAACAACCCAAAGCTCAGGCTCGCCGACGCCATTGTCTGCAACACGTTCCGGGAGATCGAGTCCGGAGCACTGGGCCTCCTACCCCTACCGGCGCTGGCCGTCGGCCCGCTGGAGGCTCCCAAGTCAGCATCGGCGGGTGGCCATTTCTGGGCCGAAGACGAGGCCTGCATCCCCTGGCTCGACGCGCAGGCTCCCGGCTCCGTTGTCTACGTGGCGTTCGGGAGCCTCGCGGTGTTCGACGCGGAACGGCTGCAAGAGCTCGCCGACGGGCTGGTGCTCACTGGACGGCCGTTCCTGTGGGTGTTCCGGCCGAACTTCGCCGACGATGTCCGCGGCGAATGGCTCGACGAGTTCCGGCGCCGCGTCAATGCTGGCCCTACTTCGCCGACCAGTTCTTGAACCAGAGCTACATCTGCGACCTGTGGGGTGCTGGCTTGCGGATCCGAGCCGACGAACGGGGGATCGTCACCAAGGAGGAGATCAGGGACAAGGTGGCGCTGCTGCTCGGGGACGAGGAGATCAAGGCGAGGGCGCTGTCCTTGAAGAGAGCGGCGTGCGTGAGCGTCGCGGATGGAGGGTCGTCGCATCAGGATCTGCTCAAGTTAGTGAATCTGCTAAGACAAAATTAGATGTGTGTATGAGGATGGAGGGAGGGTGGTGATTACTGACATTGTGGAGATCTAGTAGATGTGTGTATGAGGCTTTCTTTGTAAACTGGAGTTCCCAGTGGAACTTGTACTCTGAATATTGCTTTCAAGTTTCAATACAAGCAGAGAGTATTCTCTTTTCAAAAAAAAAATAGTCTTTAGCATATCAGGATTCTTTTTTAGAATTTCAGAGGTCAGTTGGTTAATATACATTTGTGTCAGAGCCGTTAGAAAATTAAAGGATACGATCAGTGGATGGGTCATTGTCTTGGGCATTATTTTAGGCAACACTACAACAGAACAAACTACAAAGGGGTGTTCCACATTTGGAATTGTATCACCGGAGAGCAAGAAAGCCCCCACCCTCTCAATCTGCAAAGTTCCCAGAGAAGTTCCAGACAAAAAAAAAAACAATCCCAAAGTAGGAGCAACTCATTAAATAGGGCTATCTATAAATATATTAAACATGATAAGTTTTGCCAATAGAGAAGTTGGCGCTTTGGAAAAGGGAGCCCACATACAAAATTGAAAGACTTGGTGCTTGAAAGAGGCACCGGTACCTTTGCACTTGGGTCAACAATTCAGTAACATTTACAATTTCTTTTGTCAAGGCTTCCGCCACATTATTGTCTTATGCTTATAAGCATAAGACATGTGAGCTATAGGAGTATACCAATTAATCTAGCCAAATACTAGATCAATTGGTATAGGAATGATTTCTATTACAAAGCTAACACTACTATGGCTCTGTTTGGCACAACCTAAAAAGTATTTTGGAAAGGTTAAATTAGGGTGGCTGACGAGCTAGTTCGACTCGTTAAGGCTCGGCCCCTTATGACTTATTTAATAACAAGCTAGTTTGGCTCAGCTTATTAAGGTTAATGAGCTAAAAATTGAGTTTGGCTCGCTTCGTTTTAAAAGCTCGAGCCGGCTCATTTGGCTCACGAGTCGAACACCGTTCAGTGTAAAAATTAAATATATTAGTAACCCAGATATTATAATTTAAATATGTTAATAATATTTAGAAGTATATTATAAAAATAAGTACAAAACTAATAAAATGAAATGATGTGAAAGTTTAAAGACTCAAAATAAACTCATTTAGTGCTAGATTTGGCTTACAAGTTGAATAACAAATTTATTTTAGCAAAACAATAAAAATACTACTATACTAATAACAACTAAATTTAGTGTTATTATATTTATCGAGCCTAATGAGCCTATTAAACAGCTCACGAGCAGTTCACGAGCTAGCTCCTGAAAATAAAATTTGGCTCGGTTCGTTTAAGACGTCGAGCCGGGTTGAACCGATCCGAACCTATGAACAAGTCGAGTCAGCTCACGAGCCTCAAGCTTTTCTGCCCGCCCTAGGCCAAATTACCCCTAAAGAATGGTCAGGCCTAAATAACTCTCTGAGTTAGTATTGGTTCATCGTACTCCACGACTATGTTAATATTTCCAATATACCCTTCATATGGTTTCTCTTATTGTAGGCTATTAAAATTTTGTGGGGCAGTAGCGTACATCATAATGCATTTCATAAATATATAAAGAAATTCACCCTCGCCACCATCATTTTTTTAGAGCCATCTCTAAAACACGAAACGCGGGTCATTCCGCAAGCGGACAGCGGGTCCACGTCGCTCGCTAAGCCGACAGCCGTTGGATGGGGCGAGGAAGCGATGGGAGCCGTTCAATCCGAATCGGTGGGAGTATTTTTCGCCCGTTAAACCGCAAACCCGTGCGCTCGCGAATTCTCGCGAACCCAGCGAACGAGCTCACCCAGTCGGCCAGTCATCATCCCCCGAGCCCGAGTCCCCGAGTCGCGACGAAGACGGTGCCCGCCGGCCTCCGGCCTGCGCCCTCCGCCCTCCGCGTATGCCTTGCCGCTCTCTTTTACCTTCGCCCGCAGCACAGCCTGCAGCTCGCCGGTCTCGCACCCGCCTTCCGCGCCCCACGTGCCCTTCCCTTTGCCACCGGTGAACGCCTGGGTATCCGCTGCTGAGGCCAACCAGGGGCGACAACGCAGATCCAATGTCGTGTGCTAGCCCCCCATGGCGATTGGCGACAACCCGGGCCAGCTCTTGCACTGCATTGGCATGGGCACGGACCTACCGCAATGCCATCGGTTGCCAAGTGCGAGCAGCTCGTGTAGAACAAGGTAGCAGCGAACAACTAGAAGGATAAGTGATGTCGCCTCCACTGCCTGCAACATGTTCGAGAAAATGTCTGTTTGCATTACCATTTCTCATTTCCATCCAATCAACCTGATATGTCTATGTTTGTATGTCGTAGGTACCCTGTTGGTGTCATTAGATTCTGCTAAAGTCTTTAGCGTTTGCTAATTGCTTATCAAGTGAAAAGAAACTCCAGCACAAGATTCCTAGAATTGTTTACTCTGGAGCTCCAATTTATACTTCTCTATTTCGATTTCTGCAAAGAAGATGAGAAGGATGACATTGACATGTATTTAGCCAAGATAAGGTTGTTTCAATTTGAAATTACGAGTAGCTTTTCACTGTTGCTTAGCTAATGCTTCTCTAACAAAATGCACATTGCCTGATATTATTGTAGTCTAATAGTATTTGGTATACTGTTGCATTGCACTAATGATCCTCTAATCAGATAATAAGCATGGCCATTCTTAGACCATGTATGGGATGGAAACGTATTCACATTGCTACAATTTTTAATTACACAACTATTTAAAATTAGTCTGGACTTGCAAGTTGCAACACTCCCAGAATAAATGTTTCCCTACCCCAAAATCCTAGCTGATTGCAGCATTAATCAGATGTGAACTGCAATTCAATATAGTATTATCATTATCACAGTAATCGTTGGTTTATAGTTTATAAAGAATAGTTTGATGTGTGTATGTATATATAGCTGATTTCAGAGCATAAGTTTCAAAATTAAAAACCCACTGCCATTGATAATGTTTTTTCTATGACATGTAGGGGAAAAAACGATATCCGTGACTATTAAACAAGAAACTGGGAAAAAGAGAAAAGCTAAATCAAATTCTGAAATTTTTACGGATATTTAATATGTGTCCATTGTGGGTTGCTAGGATACCACTATCAGCCATTGAAATCTACTCCACCGAGCTACTACAACATACCCTAAAAAATACTGGAGTTCAATGTACTTGATCCTTCACAAAGAATGGTACAAGACTAATAGTAATAGAGATTAATAGTTCCAAACATAACCACTAATAATTGCTTCTATATCCATTTTTTACTAGGCACCGTTTCTTATATCTTCACAGATGCATTATTATCTTTCACAGCTTCCCATGTCCCAACATTTCAGAGATTGCAAAGTTCAAACCTGACATTATTCAGGCTTTTTTCACCTGGAACTATGGTACTTTTATTTTAATAATTAAATCGTTAATTATCAAACATTTCTAATTATCTGCTACTGAATATATGTCTGAAGTACATTGCTCTTTCAGGTTTTGGGGTTCAAACTGGAGTCAACCTTTTTTTATCTATTATGTTATTGATAAATGATAATTTAAATCTTAGTGATCAAGCATTTATGAAACATAAAAATTCAGTAGGCATAGATTTTATGTTCTATCTACAATAAACGTTAACATATTCCTTTTCCTTGGATATATACACATCTACCACCTGTTACACTAACTGAAAATATTCTACTATATCAGAAGCATCTCAGTTTCTCTAACTACCTTTGAAAGATCAGGAACAGATCAGGCATAGATTTTGATCAATGTAAACACGTAAACAATTCAGCGTAGCCACCCTGTATTTGAAAAAAAAAAGTTACATCTTTAGAAACCACTTATAATATCTTAATTCAAACTAACATATAAATTCTCTGAGTCAGCACCAAGGAGGGGCGCGGCTTGCCGCGCCAGTGTGTTTCTAGTGTTGGCACGATTTACACTACAACCAGTCGATCTGTCATACAGTTCCAACATGACTTATTTTCTGGCTGCCGTCGCGCAAAGATATATACAAGTGACATGCCAAGTCGATCCAGTAGCGCCACTACACACTCGCTGATGCAAGAGATGACGAAAACGGATCGATGAGGCCGCTTTCATAGGCAGTAAGCACGCCCGGGTCCCGGGCCATATATATAGGTAGGCTAAGCCCATTCGCCTCAATAATCCACAAAGCAGTGGCGCCGCCGCAAGCGACAAGAGCTCTGGTTTCTGATTGGTGCAGCTCAGCAGCTCCCCCTCAACCTGATTTCTGATCCAGTAGCCGTACACCACTCAAGGCAAGCACACAAGCTAAGCTACTGCAGCTATCCTCCATTCCTCCATGGCAGCGACTTCTAAGCCTCGTGTCATGGTGCTGCCCTTCCCCGCACAGGGCCATGTCATGCCGCTCATGGAGCTATCTCACCGGCTGGTGGAGCACGGCTTCGAGGTCGTCTTCGTCAACACGGACTTCAACCACGGCCGCATCCTCGCGGCCATGGCAGGAAGAGAGAGAGGAGCAACCCCTGCCGCCGACGGGATCGAGCTGCTCTCCTTCCCGGACGGAATGGGCCCCGACGGCGACCGCACGGACATCGGCAAACTGACTCAAGGCTTGCCGGCGGCGATGCTCGGCGGGCTGGAGGAGACGATCAGGTCCAAGAAGATAAGGTGGGTGGTGGCCGACGTGTCCATGGGCTTTGTGCTGGAGCTGGTCCCAACGGTGGGCCTGCACGTCGCCTTGTTCTTCACTTTCTCGGCCGCCATCTTCGCGCTGAGGGCGCAGCTTCCCAGGATGATAGAGGAAGGCACCATCGACGAAACAGGTCAGAGCAAACCATCAAAAAATGAAAAAAAAACAATTCGATTACAATTTACAAGTGCAATGCATCATCTTTAGTAGTGTATGAAATCAACTCGTGAAGATCAAGTACATCGTTTACGTTTGCAGGGAATGTGAAGAGGAATGAGAGGATCCAGCCGAGCCCCAAGATGCCGGCCATCAACTCCAGCGAGCTTCCCTGGATCAGCCTTGGCAAGAGCCCGGAGTCACGCAGAGCCATGATCCAGAGCGTGATCAAGAGCAACACGACATTCAAGCTCGCCGACACCATTGTGTGCAACACGTTCCAGGAGATCGAGTCCGGTGCACTGGCCCTCCTACCCCTACCGGCGCTGGCCATCGGCCCGCTGGAGGCGCCCAAGTCGGCATCGGCGGCCGGCCATTTCTGGGCCGAAGACGAGGCCTGCATCCCCTGGCTCGACGCGCAGGCTCCCGGCTCCGTCGTCTACGTGGCGTTCGGGAGCTTCACGGTGTTCGACGCGGAACGGCTGCAAGAGCTCGCCGACGGGCTGGTGCTCACCGGACGCCCGTTCCTGTGGGTGTTCCGGCCGAACTTTGCCAACGGCGTCCATGAAGGCGACGGCTGGCTCGACGCGTTCCGGCGCCGCGTCGCCGGCAAGGGGCTCGTCGTCGGCTGGGCTCCCCAGCAGCGTGTGCTCTCCCACCCCTCGGTGGCGTGCTTCCTGTCGCACTGCGGGTGGAACTCGACCATGGAAGGCGTGCGGCACGGCGTCCCGTTCCTGTGCTGGCCCTACTTCGCCGACCAGTTCTTGAACCAGAGCTACATCTGCGACCTGTGGGGTGCTGGCTTGCGGATCCGAGCCGACGAACGGGGGATCGTCACCAAAGAGGAGATCAGGGACAAGGTGACGCAGCTGCTTGGGAATGAGGAGATCAAGGCGAGGGCGCTGTCCTTGAAGAGCGCGGCGTGCACCAGCGTCGCGGACGGAGGGTCCTCGCATAAGGACCTGCTCAAGTTGGTCAATCTGCTAAGAGAAGATTAGTCTTTAGCATCTGGAAATTTTAGTGCTAATTCAGAGGTCAGTTAGGCCTCCTCCAACGGGTGGCACGAAGACTAGCTCATAAGTATTTTAATCGATGAATAGTAGATAAATTCATGAGTCAGCGCTTCGCTCCGCGCCTAGCTCGAACTCTTCCCGAGACGCCTCCCTCCCACAGGCACGTTTTTCCAGTACTGTTTGGCTTGTGCTTTTACTGTGCCGGTGAGCTAGTGCCGGCTCAACCGTTGGGCATGGCCTTACTTAGGCCGTGTTTAGATGTTGAATTTGGGAGTATGATGTCACTTCGTAATCATTGCGCCACTGTAACATTTTATTTGTATGTGCAAAAAATTGTCCAATGATTAATTAGACTCAAAATGTTCGTCTCGCAGAGTACAACAAAACTGTGCAATTAGTTTTTGATTTTATCTACATTTCGTACTCCATGCATATTATGACATTTTGATGTGACGGAGAATTTTCTTTTTGCATAGTAAATTTGGGAGTTCCTTTTTGAAAAAAATAGGGCCTTAGATATACAATGATTGTTGCAGAGCCGTTAGAAATATAAAGGACGCAAACATGTAGGTGGATGGACCACTATCTCATCGCTTTGGTTTTAGGCAACAGTACAAAGGATTGCTCCACATTTGGAATTGTGTCAGTGCAGAGCAAGTACAATGCAACATGTGGAGCAGTGTACTATGCAAGATCTGAAAGTGATACATCATCTCTAGATCAGCAAAAAGCCCAGAGAAGTTCCGGACAAAAAACAATTGCTAGGGAAAATAAAGCAACAAGTGGTGAACTGTTCTATTAGGAGGTATAAAATGACATTTTTCTACAGTTGGCTTCGTCCTGGCAGAAATCAGTTGCCACGGAGCTGTCAATAATGTTAGCCTGCTACCAGCTACACTACAATCATATGACGAGTAAGATGCAGGTCAGCCAATATTGCCTTCCTCAAAAAAACAAAAACAAAAGAAAGACGAAGACAACTCTATGTGGCTGGAAATTCATCAGCACGAAGGACTGTCAAGACGAGAAACCGATGGGCAAGCCGGTGAGTACCAATGAATTCTTACTGACGTACGTTGTGAGTTGTGACGACGCAGGCACGCAGCTCCATCGGTGCGGTCGCCCGGGCGGATTGACCATAGGCTGTTGGTGTTGCCTGCTACTGCCATGCGCCTCTATCTCTTTCTATACCCACAGGCCACAGGAGCCGCCAGCATCAGACAGCAGGCTCCATCAAGCTCTAAAGGTGCAATCAAGGAGTCAGTGCAGCCGTATAAACCACGGCAGGCCGGCAGCGCATATACGCACGCTAGCTTCACCACCAGCCTCGCTCCATGGCCGCCGCGGCTGCTGCTCCCCGGCCTCGTGTCATGGTGCTGCCCTTCCGTGCGCAGGGCCATGTCATGCCGCTCATGGAGCTCTCCCGCCGGCTCGTCGACCACGGCTTCGAGGTCGATTTCGTGAACACGGACTACAACCAAGCCCGCGTCCTCGCGGCCCTGGCGGCGGCGGGAGGAGAGACCGGAGTAGCGGCTGCCCATGCCGGGATCCACTTCATCTCCCTCCCGGACGGCCTGGGCCCTGACGTCGACCGCACCGACATCATCCAACTTGGTCAGAGCTTGCGGCCGGCCATGCTTGGCCGCGTCGAGGAGCTGATCAGAGCCAACAAGACCCGTTGGGTGGTGGCCGACGTCTCCATGAGCTGGGTGCTGGATCTGGCCGGCAAAGCCGGCGTGCGCATCGCCCTGTTCTTGACATATTCCGCCGCCGTCTTCGCGCTGAGGGCGCATGTTCCCAAGCTGATAGAGGATGGCATCATGGACGAAAGTGGTAAGAGCAAACAGAGTGATTTCTAAGTTCCACTGACTGACTGGCTTCTCCAGATCGATTCATGTTGGACATGCTGTTTCCGTGTGCAGGGAATGTCATCAGGAATGAGAGGATCCAGCTGAGCCCCAAGATGCCGGCCATCGCCACGGCCGAGCTCCCCTGGATTGGCGTTGGCAAGAACCCCGAGTCACGAAGAGCCATGCTGCAGAGCGCGATCAAGAGCCCGCCATACGCGCTCGCGGACACCATCGTCTGCAACACGTTCCAAGAGATCGAGTCCGAGGCGCTGGCCCTCCTCCCCAAGGAGCCACTGGCCATCGGTCCCCTTGTGGCTTCCAAGACGACGTCAGCCAGCCATTTCTGGCCTGAAGACCTGACCTCCCTCGCCTGGCTTGACGCGCAGGCCCCCGGCTCGGTCGTCTACGTGGCGTTCGGGAGCTTTACAGTCTTCGACACCACAGGTCTCCAGGAGCTCGCCGACGGGCTGGTGCTCACCGGACGGCCGTTCCTGTGGGTGGTCCGGCCGAACTTCGCCAACGGCGTCGATGAAGGCTGGCTGGAGGAGTTCAGATGCCGCGTCGGAGGCAAGGGGATGGTCGTCGGCTGGGCTCCGCAGCAGCGCGTGCTCTCGCACCCCTAGGTGGCATGCTTCGTCTCGCACTGTGGGTGGAACTCGACGATGGAAGGGATGCGCCATGGCGTCCCGTTCCTGTGCTGGCCATACTTCGCCGACCAGTTCTTGAACCAGAACTACATCTGCGACGTGTGGCAGACGGGTTTGAAGATTCGCGCCGACGAGCAGGGCGTCATCACCAAAGAGGAGATCAGAGATAAGGTCGCCCAGGTACTCGGAGACGAGGGGATCAAGGCAAGGGCGTTGTCCTTGAAGAGCAGGGCATGCGCGAGCATCGCGGATGAAGGGTCCTCGCATCAGGATCTGCTCAAGTTTGTGAACCTGCTGAGAGAATAATAATCTTTAGCTCGTCAGAATTTTTTTTTACCATTCAAAGGCCAGATAATTGGATTGGGTAAACATTGTCTCAAGTCGCAATCAAAGGTGGATAGACAGTCATAGAGTGTACTGAGAGACTACTAAATTAGAAACTATGTCGATGTCAGTGGACAGCAAATGCCAAATGCATTTTGCCCTCGTGGTGTTTGGTCGCTGCTATGGGCCATGTACTAAAGGTGACACCTGACAGCATTTTAAGGAATTGCTTTTTCCAGTAGTTCTCTAATAAGCTCTAGATCGGCAAAGTGGCTAGGGAAGTTCCAAAGAAGCAGCAATTGCTAAATACTGAATGCCTGCCGTTTCAAAATCTGAGCTAGCAAAGCCCTACAACTAGAAGCAAGTACAGACGACAGAGTTTGCCAGAGTCTATATTAGCACTCAGCAAGATTCTCTACAGAGTGTGATGCAGTGTCAGTCTGTAACAATATATCTCAAATAACTAATTGGGTGAGGGATTGCACAACTGAACAGATGCAGGCTTACGAAAAAATAATGTAGATGCTGCATGAGACCAGATCATGGCATATAAGTTATTTCCAAGACTATCTTTTTTGAAAAGAAATTTCCAAGACAATCTGGCTCTGTGGCTTTTCTGTGCAGTATACAAATTAGCATGAGCTTTCTTCACAGGTAGCTTAAAACAAGCATTTGAGTTATTTCCATGACTATATTTTTTTGAAAGGAAATTTCCAAGACAATCTGGCTCTGTGGTTTTTCTGCACAGTATACAAATTAGCATGAGCTTCCTCCACAGGTAGATGAACAGTACACGTCAAAATGTCGATAAATCTTAAAACAGAAGATGATTTGTGAAATTAATTTATAATCCATGATCGGTATTAACTTTTGAATACATAGGATTTCAATCTTTCATACATATGTTGGTTGAATGTAATGGCCAAGAGCCAACAAAATTTATGTTCTAAAATTCTCTCATTTTAGATGGATTATTTTACAAATTTTATTTGCCTTTTTATAGAGTGCCCGTATCTTTGAACCTATCAGAATTTCCAGTGCACCTTTTTACGCATAATGGATAGGCCAGACTGCAGAGGTAGAAGAAGCTCAGCAGCAGGCATCTCAATCACGTGCATATAAGCAAGTACATCTATTCTACTAAGCATTACCTATTTGCAATGTCTCCATCCCCTAGCATTCGTGGCAATTTTCCTTGGCCAGCAAGACAGTGAAAACAAAGTGGTCAACTCTGGACTCAATGATTGAGAAGATAACCTTCTCTTTGGAAAAGTGAGGCATATATTCAACAGGCTACAAACTTGCTGATGTATGGTCTGATGCAACATTCATGATATGGCACCCTATGCGCGCTTACATCTATCCACAAGGAGGAGGAGCAAGCACTGTCCCCACAAACTGTTTGTAGCCATGACAGAAACAACCATCACGGCTGCCGCGGCCGCTCAACCTCATGTCATGGTGCTACCCTTCCCTGCACAAGGTCATGTCATTCCACTAATGGAGTTGTCCCACAGGCTAGTCGACTATGGATTCAAGGTTGACTTTGCAAATACCGAGTTCAACCACAACTGTATCCTCAAGTCCATGCAAAACAAAGGAGTGATCCCTGAAGGAATTCACATGCTCTCCATTCCAGATGGTATGGACCCTGCTGATGATCATACAGACATTGGCAAGTTGGTTGGTGGCTTACAAGCTGCCATGTTCAGCCCCCTTGAGGAGATTATCAAAATCAAGAAGATAAAATGGGTGATAGCAGATGTGTCTATGAGCTGGGCACTAAAACTGACCAACACAGTGGGCGTACGGATTGCTTTGTTCTCAACTTACTCAGCATCTGTGTTTGCACTAAGGATGAAACTTCCAAAACTAATTGAGGATGGTGTTATTGATGAAAGTGGTAAGAATCAAATGCCCTTGAGTATAGCAAATTCCATACTGTTATGTTCCTCCTTGGATCTATGACTCAGTGACCAGAGTATTGAATTTGATGCAGGAAACGTGAAAATACATGATATGATCCAACTGATGCCACCCATCGACTCGACTGAGATCCCCTGGGTCAGCCTGGGCAGCACCACAGAAAGGCGCAGAGTGAACATACGGAATGTCATTAATACTAACCAATTGATGGCACTTGCTGAGGCCATCATCTGCAACACATTCAGAGAGGTGGAGCCTGAAGCATTGGCTCTCCTCCCCAATGCATTGCCCATCGGTCCATTGGTAGCGCCAATGTCAAAGCTGACTGGTAATTTCTGGTCTGAAGATTTGACCTGCCTCACGTGGCTTGACACGCAAGCCCCTAGCTCCATCATATATGTGGCATTCGGGAGCTCAACTGTCTTTGACGCAACAAGATTCCAAGAACTCGCCAACGGACTTGTGTTAACTGGCAGGCCATTTCTATGGGTAGTCCGGCCAAACTTCACCAAAGAAATCGAAGAGGAGTGGTTCAACCAATTTAAGCAGAGTGTCGCTGGCAAGGGACAGGTTGTTACTTGGGCTCCCCAGCAAAGGGTACTCTCACACCCTTCAGTTGCTTGTTTCATGACACACTGTGGGTGGAACTCGACGATGGAAGGTGTGCTCCATGGTGTTCCGTTCTTGTGCTGCCCCTACTTTTCTGACCAGTTCTGCAACCAGAGCTACGTGTGCAATGTGTGGAAGACAGGCCTGAAGCTTTGTGCCAATGAGCAAGGGATTGTCACAAAGGAAGAGATCAAGGACAAGGTAGTGCAACTGCTGGGAGATAAGGATATCAAGGCGAGGGCAGTCCTGTGGAAGAACAAGGCATGTGCAAGCATCAGAGAGGGAGGATCCTCTCACGAGAACTTGCTCAAATTTGTGAAATTGCTACAAGAAGGATGATATTTCAGGATTCAGACCAAGTTCCACATACAGATAGTACATTGTTGCAGTAGTGCAGAGTTGGGTTCTGTGTTTAATCATTTGTTATGTGAGAATCTGTATGTGCTCTTCTCCGAGGGAGCCATTCTAATAAAATGCATACAGCCTGTGTATGTGCTACCCTTAGGAACCTCTACAGATGGTGGAGCTGTTGACATAGTAGTCAAAAGTAAAAACAGAACGCATGCATAAAGCAGCAACCATCAAAGTGTAATAGTCAATTCATGGGAATAAACCTTCTCATGAAAGAGTAATTTCTATATATAAGGAACTGCCACATTGGAGCTAGGTACGCTATGTAAAAGCCATTGGTGTTAAGAAATGGGGAACGACCCAGCTAGCAGCTACTACTGGTTACTGAAACTGACACTTGAAAAAGAAAAACAGTGATGTCTCACAGTTTCCACAGTTCCAATAAACGCCCCAAATCGAACGAATCTCGAGATTACTAGGAATACAGGATGCTCAAAGTGCAGTAACAGCCATGCGTGCCACGGCATACCTGACAAAGGCTAGGTCGCCGCCGGAGCCCCAGAGGTGTTCGATGGAATGGCGGGCACGGGGGCACCGCCGCCACGGGGCCACTGCAGCGCCATCACGAGATCTTGCTCCCTACCGTTCTCGATCCCCGGCGGCGTGGCGTCGGGTTAAGCAACCGATCCGTCGCCCGCTCCCTCACTCTGTATTGTCCGTGTCCCCTTCCTCAGTTCCTCTCGTGCCTCACCGGCTGCCCTGCCCCTGCCCCCAAAGCCTCAACGAACTGCCGCGCTTTGCGTCAGGGTAGGCGGGCCGCAGAGCACAATGACATGTACAAAAGTTTGGATTCAGGCCATCGGGCGGGGTAGGTCCGGTATCAGTTCGGCCCAGCGTATAAGAAGCAAGTTTGGGCCATGTTGGGGCCCATAAAAAAAATCGAATCGCTGGATCCATCCATCCACCGAACAGCACAGCACTGGTGTCGAGCCCTCTACCCGCCCACCCGCACCGCAGGCGGTACGTGCCAGACTCCGGCGCCATGTGGCGGCGGCGCCGCGCGGGGGGCAGGGCAGGTGGAGATGCGCGCGCACCACCGCCCCGTCGGTCGGCCCAGTCGGTGGCGAGCGACTGACCGAGCCGGGCATCCCGCCCGCGGCGGGCGGGGGTCCATGACTCCACCCCCCATCGGCACGCGTAAAGAATTGGGAAGAAGACGCGTGGGACAGTGACAACCCTCGGCCAGCCGCAGCCGGTTCGCCAGCCTGCCTGGTGCCTGCCCGGCGAAGCCCACGTTGGAAAGTCAAAATCGCGGCGTGGGATGGGAATGAGGTTCCCTTCGCTTCGCTTCCCCTGGTCCCTGCTCCTCCAGCTCACCCGCGCCCTACGCTACACACGCCACGCGAGGCGCTCTCGTCGTCGCCGACTCGCCGTCACGACCGCGCTCCCGTGTCAAAGGGGTCGGGGTCGGACGTGACGTGATCGTGGGCGACCCGTGGGTTGGAGTTTTGCAGGGTCCGGAGCTGCGAGGCGGCTTCGGTTGGCCTTTCTCAACTGTAGTTAGTTTCGAAGGTCTGGTGTAGAAGGAACTGGATACGGTGCGGTTGTAGTAGTATACTGTAGAGCCACGGCCAAAGACGGTCCAGAGTGACAAAATTAGTCGTACCGCGCCTCCCTTTCACAATTTCAACATCTCCTTCGCTGTGTTGCAATGCAAGTATGCAACGGGCGAGAGGGGACCCCAAAATAATATTCACAAAAGGGCCTGCCCTTTTGCATGCTTCCCTTCCATTTTCTATCGCTGTCGGGGTAGGTGAGCGGCGAGCCAGTCCCCCCTGCATGTTCGCGTAACGTGCCCAAAGCGGCCACACGCCATGCTCGCCATCATTGAGGCCGGAAAAAAAAGAGGGACCAGGAAAGAGGCCACGGAACACCGAGCAAACCTGTCGGTTGATGCGTCATGCCATCCCTCCCTGCCCCGTGCCGCGCTCCCCCTGGGCCTAACCGATTTTTGCAAGACCAATCGGCGGCACCACTTCCAAACTCTGCCTAACCCCGGGCGCGCAGAGCCGGGAGGCCAACGAGACGGCCTGCGGGATTCGCACGATGGCTACGCGAACCTGTGGCTCCGGCCGTGCGTCGCGGCTCCAGTCACGGCGGGTGGTCGCTGTCTTCGGGGTCCATTTTTAGGCAGCCTGAATGAGCCTGAATTCCAATTCGTCTTCACTCTGCACCGACACCGTGGAATGCCAAACATTCAGTTCCTCGAAGACTAGAACTGTACTAGCAATGTGGGGTCAGAGTTTGGTGCGGCTGATTTGCGCGCACACTTTTCCTTCGAGAAAATTACTCGTGGACACACAATTGCAGTCCGACACAACTCGTGCACAAGCATTCAGTTCCACGGAGGAACATCGGTCAGAGTTTGGTGTTATCTGTTATGGATTGGACTCGTTTGGACGCTATGCCTCTAATTTGTTTGGACAATGTGGTGTTTAGGTTGGCTCACTTAGTGACCAAACGTGCAATGCCGTTGTCACTTGTCAGTTTGATTAACTGGTTAGTGCCAACCCCTTGCAGTCTGATGCGGACAAGATCGTCTGACTCGGCACCCCAGCCGGCGAGCTTTGCTAGTCTATCACCGATACACTGGATCCATCAGCAGGAAGGGACATTCCCCACGGTGGCACACGTGAAATCCTCTTGCATTTGGTCCACTACCACTTGACCTCCATCTGCGTAATGTTGCGTCGTTTAAAAAACACATGATTAGCGTGGGGTTTCTGTTTTTATTTTTACTATGTGACCGTGAAGTTTCTTCCGGTGATCGTTGGAGTTTTTGTTACCGTTGGATTCTCACGCATATGAAATGTCCGATGCAGTATCGATCGTTAATTCGCCAGTAATAATAAACCTATAGCCCCTTGAAATTTGCGTTTGTAATGTCATCCTCTCAATATATTTTCTTGGAGCAAATGTATAGTTGAAGGAATAATCACCATCCTAAGAATAAACAATCACTAACAATATTCATAAATACAACTTTACAAGGGATAACCACCAAAATCGTAGTGATACTGGAACGAAGTAAAAAAAAACTTGCGCAACTGCGACCATTGAGGCGTAAGAGAAAGAGATACGGCACTGGACGTGGAAAAAGTTCTAGGTTTTATATTGACCATATCTTAATTTCTTATATCAATATTAACCGTAAGGCTATGTGCTGAAAGTGAACCACCCTATGTCATGGTCCTTCACTCCTCTGTGTAACTGATCACTATGTACCTCTGAAGGCCATTTTTAATTCAAATGCTTACGATGCCACTTCCATACTTAGCACAAAAGGTTCCTTTTGCTTACATCAACGGACACATAATTTAATTTGTTCATGTCATGTAGCATTGTTCCTATGATGCACTAGTGATTAACGGGTGCTTGAACATGTAAGTACCACGTACAGATGGACACTATGCAATCGTCTAAGGAGGTACTTCCTCCGTTCATAAACATTTGGCATTTTTTCCTCCGTTCATAAACATTTGGCATTTTGATCGACTAGGATGATGTCACACTTTTGAAAAATTTAACAATCAATACCTCTTAGAATATTTAGTTTTGTAATATAAAGAAACGCATGTGTAGATTTGTCATGAATAACGCTTTCATAATCCCACAAATTTCTTAATCATTATAATTATTTCATAAAAAATACGATCAAGTTGCAACTTAGAGACTAAAAAATATCTGTATTATTTTACTGGAGGAAGTACTTCCATATTAGAGAAATGAGTTTACTTTGGTGTTTGATGGCGTGGCAATGTTTTTTTTTGTTGCAAGTCTCGGTAGTAAGCAACTTTCATTGGTCATGCCGTAATATATGTTTCGTGCACATAATGGTATTAATCTAATATTTGTATAAGACTATTTCGAAATCTTCAATCGCGATTCTAATAATATTCATTACTTTTGCAATATTTTGACTCATTGATCCATTTATACCATCGGTGTACCACTTTTTTTTTAATCACACGCGTACCACTTGGGTGGCATGAATGAAACGCCATTGCCACTGCAGGATATTTTTTTTAACCGCACACAACAAATCTCTACAAAGAAAAAAAATACATGCGACACGTGTTAGTTACTCCTTCCTTCTCTCCGTTAGGCTAATTACGTACGTGGTAATTACTCCCTGCTCGAACTGAACCAGATCAAATCTGGAGGAGAAAAACACCAAAGCCGGCAGAAGTTGACGTCGCTCCGCGCTTCCGATCAAGCAACCGAAGGTATCGCAGAGATCTCACTTCTTCTTCCCCTCTGCTCCGATCCGTACTCCTCGTCTCTCCCTCGTGCCGCCGTCGTGCGCGCCTGTAGGTGGCTGCCATGGCCTGATTGCGTTTCTTGGTCTCGCGTGAGAAGCACTCAAAGGCGAATCACCAGCTTTCCTTGGCTTGGTTGGTTGCCTCCGCGGCGGTTGCAACCGATTCGGGTGGGGCGACGCCGTGATGGTAGTTCCTTTACCTCTGCTTCACTCATTGTCGGCGGATTCGTGCGTGAACTATGGGATGCAGATCCAGTGTTGTGTTTGTTGAAATGTCTCATAGGCAGGGGTTTCCTTTTATTGGGCGTGTTTAGTTC
The DNA here is from genome assembly GCA_900205405.1 of Echinochloa crus-galli. Lineage (NCBI taxonomy): Eukaryota > Viridiplantae > Streptophyta > Magnoliopsida > Poales > Poaceae > Echinochloa > Echinochloa crus-galli. The sequence continues at coordinate 403,532 of OAMR01000242.1, read as the reverse complement.
CAAAAAGTGAAAGAGAAAGTTTGGTGAAAATGTCACATCGGACACTGTAGCATACTGTAGTACTTTTCGTTTATTTGTGATAAATATTGTCCTATCATGACCTAACTAGGCTCAAAAGATTCGTCTCGTCGTGTACATCAAAACTATGTAGTTAGTTTTTTTTTACCCACGTTTAGTGTTCCATGAATGAAAAGATTTGATGTGATAGATGGATAGTGAAGTTTGGAGAGAGAATTTTTATGTTTTTGGTGGAACTAAACACACAGCCATTGGTGTGATCGTTGGTGATGCTGCCATGTTGGTGGTGGGTGGTTCTGGGTTCTAAAAAATGTGATTTGTTTGGCCTGTTGTCTTGTCCCATTTATGACGTCCTAAGTTGAAAGCGATGTGGATGTTTACTAAAATGAAAATGTTTTTTTGGAAAAAATATTTAGTTTTTTTTCTCTGGAGTAGATTTTCAATTAGTTTGTTGACTAAACAGATTTCTAGTTCCGATGTTGTGTAGTATTTAACTATATATATGCACCGACTTGTACCTAAAGATTTAATCAGGGGAGCGAGAAACAAGAGTATTTGTTGACTTGGTAGCTTGAGCATGTGCCAATCTGTGACTTCGAACTGTGGAAATTAAAGATCCTTTTCACTAGCACCTTTTCCTAAATGGTGGCTTAAGGAGAAAACAAAGATGGGGTCGTTTTCAGTCTACTACCAGCACTAATCAAATGACAGTGACTACAGACTAAGAAAATTCTTCCTTTTCCTGCTTACACTCCATGTCTGCATAAACAAAGCCTCTCCAGGAATTTTCTCCTCTTTATTTTTTCCTTTTAACTTTTGTGCCATCAACCCTGGAGTTTTCCTACACTGGATCCAGCCTATGTTTCTTAATCAGCGAACGAAACACACGTTTTGGTTGGTGGACAGCATAGTTGGGAGAAGCATCTGCATCATCTTCCTGGATTTGATCGTGTCCAGGCTTTGAAATTTTCTACTGCCTCGGCTGGGTTGATCCAGCCTGCATTTCTTACGTCTCGGTCACTGATGCTGTAGCTTTTGCATCCTTGGTTAGTACTCGTAGCATATTATATGGTTCAGAGCTCAATTATTCGGTTGCTATTGTAGTTGACCGCGGATTAAATTACAGCAACTCTTAGGTTATTCTGCAGACCATGTTCCTTGACTTGCTTCCTCTTCATGGGCTACATGTACGCACCCATCTCGCCAGTCTCTGTGCACTGAACGAGAGATAGAGCCAGATCTGATCAGAGAGCAATCAGACTATCAGACTTTCAGTTACACCAAAACTGCTCAATCAGCAACTGAAAAAAAAACTTTATCAGCACCTTTAGTTATGCGCTTGATGGTGTAGGAGAATTTTTGTGTCTTTTTTTTGTGAGGGGGTTGAGGGTATAGAAGGAAAGTGGTTAGGTGGTGTCATGGACTCATGTGAGCGCCTTTTTGATTAATGCAAGTTTGGTGGCATGCATGAGCGAGACTGCAACTGCATGAGCACTCGTCGTTTCTGACCAGCCTCTGACGCGGTTACTTTTTTTTTTCCTCGACACGGCACGGTTATTTTTTTGAAGGGGAGAGGTAGATCTGAAACGGTGGGTTTGCGTGGCTGGGTATTTAAGGAGTTGTGGCCTCCCTCCTCTCTGCACACACACAACTCGTCTCCTCTGCCCCCCGCATCGCGCAAAGGGAAGAGAGCGAGATCGCCGTCTCCCTTCGTCGGTGGTGCGGGTGCCCGCCCTCCTCCTGCGAGATCTCCCCGCGGTTCATCGAGATCTGGTGAGACTCGTACCCCGATCCCGCGCGATTGCTTTGGTTTTCTGTTTTGGTTGTCGGGCGGGGACCGTGATCTCGTTCTACGACTAGTTGTTCCTCGAGTTAGTTTTTGGTGAGCGGCTGTTCCGTAGTTCGTTCTTTGAGGGAGGTGCTGTCATCAGATCTGAGAGTTTCGTGGTTTAGATCTGATACGGATCAGGATTTTGCGGTGTAGTAACTGAATAGGATTTACCCCCCTGGAGTCTGTATCCTTTGCTTCCGTTTGGGATCAGAGTTTCAGATCTTTCTGGCTGATCGCGGTTGAACATGGTCTCGTTGTTCATAGCGATTTCGCGAAATAAATTGGAATGGATTGGTGGTCATGGATCTGGTTCCTGTCCATCATTCTGTTTGGGCACTGTTTTTTCTTTCAGTAAATGGTAGAGTACATGGGATCACAGGTGGTTTGATGCTTTGGTGGCATAATTAGTGAATAATTTATAAAGCATTAACTGCAGATGTATTTAGTTGAGAAGAGTGGCAAACATGTCAGTTTTGATAAGCAGAGAGACAGATATATGCTATAATTGTTTAGCAAAAAGGAGATCTGGATATACTTCCTAAAGCTTCCAAACAAAATAAACCTTTTTAGAATGCAGTCCTACCTGTAGGTAACTTCTATTTGTTCAGTAAAATTAGAATTTCTTTTTTGAACGTAATCAGTAAAGTTAGAATGATCTTCGTAGAACCTGGTTCTGTATGCTTCTGTTATTTCAGTCTCGCTTATTTTGGTCTTTTAATTTTTAGGATCTGGTGCTTTTGCTTGTGAATTCTGATCGTATCAGTTAACTTGAAACACTTGCTTGTCATGCATGATGCATGTCAGGATCTTATGTGTTCTGTTTTGCAATCCACTAAAGAAGCCCTTTCCCTCTTGCAATTACAGGCCACAGATCTAGCTGCCAAGATGGTGAAGATCTGCTGCATCGGTGCTGGCTATGTCGGTGGCCCGACCATGGCCGTCATTGCCCTCAAGTGCCCAGACATTGAGGTTGTCGTCGTTGACATCTCCAAGCCCCGCATTGAGGCCTGGAACAGCGACACCCTCCCGATCTACGAGCCTGGTCTTGATGATGTTGTGAAGCAGTGCAGGGGCAGGAACCTCTTCTTCAGCACTGATGTTGAGAAGCACGTCGCTGAGGCTGACATCATCTTTGTCTCGGTGAACACCCCCACCAAGACCCGTGGTCTTGGAGCTGGCAAGGCTGCTGACCTCACCTACTGGGAGAGTGCTGCCCGCATGATCGCTGATGTCTCCAAGTCTGACAAGATTGTTGTTGAGAAGTCCACTGTCCCTGTCAAGACTGCTGAGGCTATTGAGAAGATCTTGACCCACAACAGCAAGGGAATTAACTACCAGATCCTCTCCAACCCAGAGTTCCTTGCCGAGGGCACTGCTATTGAGGACCTGTTCAAGCCCGACAGAGTGCTCATCGGTGGCCGGGAGACCCCTGAGGGCAGGAAGGCTGTCCAGGCCCTCAAGGATGTGTATGCCCACTGGGTTCCCGAGGACAGGATCCTCACCACCAACCTGTGGTCTGCTGAGCTCTCCAAGCTTGCTGCCAACGCTTTCTTGGCACAGAGGATCTCCTCTGTGAACGCCATCTCCGCCCTCTGTGAGGCCACCGGTGCCAATGTGTCCGAGGTGGCGTATGCTGTGGGCAAGGACACCAGGATTGGCCCCAAGTTCTTGAACGCCAGTGTTGGGTTTGGTGGCTCCTGCTTCCAGAAGGACATCCTGAACTTGGTATACATCTGCGAGTGCAATGGCCTGCCTGAGGTGGCCAACTACTGGAAGCAGGTGATCAAGATCAACGACTATCAGAAGAGCCGGTTTGTGAACCGTGTGGTGTCATCCATGTTCAACACTGTCGCCGGCAAGAAGATTGCTGTCCTCGGCTTTGCCTTCAAGAAGGACACTGGTGACACCAGGGAGACCCCTGCCATCGATGTCTGCAAGGGCCTGCTGGGTGACAAGGCTCAGATCAGCATCTACGACCCCCAGGTGACCGAGGACCAGATCCAGCGGGACCTGGCCATGAACAAGTTCGACTGGGACCACCCGATGCACCTGCAGCCGACGAGCCCCACGGCCGTGAAGCAGGTCAGCTGTGTCTGGGACGCTTACGAGGCCACCAAGGGCGCCCACGGTCTCTGCATCCTGACCGAGTGGGACGAGTTCAAGACCCTGGACTACCAGAAGATCTTCGACAACATGCAGAAGCCAGCCTTCGTGTTCGACGGCCGCAACATCGTCGACGCCGAGAAGTTGAGGGAGATCGGCTTCATTGTCTATGCCATCGGCAAGCCGCTCGACGCCTGGCTCAAGGACATGCCCGCTGTCGCTTAATTCTCCACATCCAAAGAGCTGCTGCCTGCAGGGATTGGATTCGAGAAAGGAAGAGGAACTGGTTGACCATTCTTTATTATAGTTTGTTTTTGCAGGAGACGCTACGATTTTCTCTTCTGTCAGGCATAAAAGTTGGACGGTGTTTCTTGTGTTGTGTGTTTCGTGTTTTCATGTGGGAGGACGTCTGTAGATGTAAAATCCTCAAGCTCTTGTGCTCACTGCTTGAGGAAATTTCCTTGTACCCATGGACCTGCTATAGCCGGTTGATTCTTCAATTGTATTCCTAAAGTTACTACAGAATCGATATTTTTCTAGTTTTGCAGAATAACAAAACCTTTCTAGTTTTCGCATTCAATCCTTTATGTTTCCCCCAGCGATAGCTGAGAGTACAGTAGAAGAATAAACATGCGCTGTTTATCGCTGTGCCTAGCCCATAGTGCAAATCTCTGTCCTGTAAACGTGTAATCTCTGCCCTTCAAATGTGCAAATCCTTTCTGTCCTTAAAATTGTCGAATGCGAGCCGAGCCTTCTCGACACATTCACATTTCGACGGTACATTTACCTACGGCCACCATTTTGTTGTGTACTCTATTTGAAGGGCAGTATATCCGCCCGCTCGAGCTCCGGCCCGACGTGTACCGCCCGCTCGAGCTCCTCGGACGCCGGATCCATGTCGGCGGCGGGCGCAGCATGGTTTTGGCGCGGCGGCCTAGGTAGAGGCGGGGCCGCGGCGCGCGGGGAAGGATGGGAGGGGCTGCGGCGCGGGGGATGTGGAGGGCACGGCGGGGAGGGGAGGGTGCGGTGGCGCCAGTGGAATGGGGGAGGGGCGGCGGCGCCGGTGAGGTGGGGGATGGGGAGGAGTGCGGTCGAGGCAGAGGGAGGCGGAGGAAGGGAGTGACAAGGGAGGGAGGAGAAAACATAAATAAATATGACATGTGTACTCCACGCCAGACTCAACTCCAGGTCAGATATGTCTACGTGGCGCCACGTAGGTCAAAACAACCATCAAAACCACCGAGGGTTGAAAAATGGACGGTTTCAATAGTTCGGGTGCCCTGAACAGCTGGTTTCGCGGTTGAGGGTCTAAAATCAGACGACGACGACAAATGAGGGTTGTGGAATGGACTTTTTCCTTTGTACAGCCGTGCCAGTGGACTTGCCTTGCCGACGCTACTGAGTCGACGACCGGGCCGTACCTTTTGCTTTTAGGCCCTTGAACAAAAAAATATCACGTTTAGATCTCTTTTAAAACGAAATTCACGTTCGGACCCCAGAGCTCGGCGTCATAAATTATGGCTCCGAGCTTACAGCCGAGGTGCCGGCAGGGAAAAAAAAGGTGGCAGAGGAGGCTAAGTTCTCACCTCGGCGCCATGATTCATGGCGCCGTGACGCCGAGACGTGTAACCTCGAAGCCATGATTCATGGCGCCTAGCTCTGGGGTCCAAACGTGGGTTTCGTTTTAAAAGAGGTCTAAACGTCATATTTTTTTTTGTCTAAAGAAAAAAAAAGGCGGACGACCGGGCATCCGGTATGTGCGCCACCACGTACAACTGTTACTCCTGCCTGATCTGTACAAGACGTGACATAATAACAAGTTGTTCATGCTCTAGGCCTTTACTTATATATATATATATATGCGCCAACGAGTACAAATACGAGCATAAATTTGGGAGATATAAAGAGCTTGATCTTGAAAAGGGGCCACAGACCACATATATATGTATACGTATTGTCTGTTTGTTATTGGAGTCAGCGGTCGCGCGTCAAATTAAACAGATGTGAACATATCTTTTGTAGACTACTATAATACTACTAGCACCAGTCAAGGTCAAGCACTCAAGCGAGCATAGGAGGCAAGGCAAGTGGTGCATGAAAGGCACCGGCCGGCCGGGCCACCCTTGCATTGCCCGCGCGCGTCAATCTCCGAGACGTCAAGACAGTGGAGCAGCTCGCTGCTAGCAACGGAGTTGTTTGCTTTAGCTACCTTTGTTTCCCGGAACTTTCCCACCGACGCGTGGATCGATCAGTTCGCGACGACACCCACACGGCACCAATCGCCTCGTCCAGCTCCGGTTCACACACGGCGGCGAGGCCAGCCGGCGAGCACCACCGAAAACCACCACCACCACCACCGCATTGCTCTCTCTCTCACGGCCGGGCCGGGTCACGGTCAATCAAGGCAAAAGATAAGAAAGGAACCAAGCATATATAATTAATTACCTAACGTCACCGTTGCGGCGTTGCCGTCGATAGGAACCCAACGAAGCGAAAGGTTCCGGCATTCCATGCTTCCAGCTTGCAAAGTAAAGATACGACGACGAGGTCGGCGGATGCAGTACCTCCGATCCTTTTCGTAGGTCCGGCCGGCAACTACTAAGGCTATCCGCACTCGTTTTCCTCTATTTGATTCCTCTAAACAGAATATTCTATCTCAGTCATCAAGATTTCTTCCTCCATACCAATTTCTCCCGCACTCGTTTCTCCTCTATACACCCTCCTCTATCCCAACAACCACATAGTTTATTCTTTTTTCCACCCCTTTTCTTTTTTTTCTCCCACTCTTTCTCTCCCAGCTCCATCCGCCTCCCACCCCCCGCCCTCTGCTCCGGCTCCCCCACCTCCAGCCGCGCCGAGCCTCCGGCCACCCACCGCCGCCGCGCTGCCTCCGGCCCCCGCGCCGCGCCTCCCCTCCGTCCACCCGCCGCCGGCCGCGCCGCCTCCCCTCGTCCCCGCTGTGGGCAGGGCGTGGGCCGCCGCGGCCGCAGACGGAGGCTCGGCCCTCCTCGTCGGCGCTGGGCGGCGGCGTGAGGATCTCGCCCCTCCCCTCCTCTACGGTGCGTGTCGACGGTGGCGGCGACCGCGCGGAGACCACGGCGCCAGCGCGGCGGAGGCGGCGGCCGGGCGTGGCAGCGGCGCCCAGGCGGGAGGAGCGCCGGACAAGGATGAAGATGGACGCGGGCGGTGGGAAAATGGTGGTGGTGTTCATCGGCGGGCGGAGCACGGTGGCGCGTGACGGCATCCAGCGACGGCCCGGGCACGGTGGATGCGGCGGAGCAGGCGAGTGGCGGCGGCGGTCGGTGGCAAGCGGCCGTGCGGCACGAGGCGAGAGCGGTCCGCGCGGGCCCCACCGCCACGGTGGCGCGGTAGGGGAGAGGCCCGTACTCCCCTCCCCGTCCAGGAACCGCCCGCCTCCGCTCCCACAGAGGAGGTGACAAAGGAGCCCGCTGCGGGGCTTGGTTCCTCTGACCTGTTCCTGCAGGAACGGTAGAGGAACCCACTGCGGACAGCCTAAAGCCAGCCGGGCCTGCGGGCGTCTGCAACCCTGCATGTGAACCCGGGGACACCTCACGTAGTCGTAGCAGTGCCAGTACCAGTGGAGGCAGATGGAGAGAGGCCCGGTCGAGTGGAAGGGAACATTCCAAGTAGGGTTGGTTCAGAGGATATAAAGTTTGTGCGGCAACTTTATCCAGCTAGATTCTCTGCAGTCTGCACATCCACACGGAGACGGAGATGCAGGGAAGGTTGAGGTCTGAACATTTCTCCATCGATTCTAGTTGAAGTTGTAAAAGGAAGTATAAAAAAATGGAGGTTGTAAAAGGTATCTGCATAAACCTAGACATTCATATCTCCCAGTCATAATAATCTGGTGTAAGTTAATTGGGCATAAAAAATCTGCCATGAAAAGTACACATACATCCATAATTGGAGCGACACTGATCACTTCCAAATAAATTAGCTATGGCAACACCATAACCTGTGTACAACAATTAAAGCTGAATATACATCCTCTCTACAAATCCACGTGGATTAGCTGGTCATTTAGCTAGAGATGAAGTCAACTATTGATGAATAATGCTGCAGGAAATAGAAAACCCCCTAGCTGGTTGATCTGCCTTCCTGGCCGGTTGTGCTGAAAGATGACTTCATCAGATAGTTAAGTCTGCAACAAATGTGTTGGACTTGAATTAGATCAGATTCCACAGCTGGTCGATCGAGTCAAGTCACTCTATATCCTAGATTAGAAAAGATAGGGAATGGTCTTGCATGTGCACAAGTATGAACGCATATACACTATCCTTCCGATATACTATGCGTGTTGAGATGGATTTTTGTAGATGATGGCAACCAAGCATATATGCTGAAAGGGATATGTGGTATTTATCTATTTACATACTGCATTTTGTTCTCCACGATGAGCAATATGAAAAGAACTAGCTAGTCAAAACAGAGAAGTTGAAAATGGAATAGAATAATAAAATTGTATCCAACCATTTCCTAAGAAAAAAAACTTGCAGTATCATGTATCGTCCTCTATTTCTTTGTCCTTTAGTCTGCCAACTACTCTACTACTCATGCACGATAGTTGTCTCTGGAAAAAATTGTAACCCCTCGAGTTATCACTCAGACACATGTGTACTAGACATACATTCATGTATATTGGTTGCACCACGTACAGGTGAAGTGCCAATATATTGCTCCTACTACGTATAGATGCCATACAGATATATGCATACGAACTAGCTATATATAACTGCACATAGCTATACAAAACCACCAGGAAACCAAAAGAATAGCAGTGTTCGATATACAAATATAAATCCTAATGATGGGTAATATACATACAAGCAGATTTATATCTTATTAGATGTATTGAGAATTAAGAAGATGCTAATAAATGATCTACTCCGATCCATTTATGCAAATAAATAAATAAATCATGAAGTGGTTCTACGTGGTTTTATCAAAGTTAGAGATATTACTTGATAACAAGTAGAAGGCATCGTGCACACAATAAACTGCAAACTAAATTATGCCACTTCAACCGAATTATATAAAATATCAGCCTAATTATTAGAATATACAATAGAGATATGCAACAAGGAATTGAAGTATATATAGACGAAATTACATATGCCTACGAGACTATATATGAACATCAACTACTCTACTACAAACAAAATCGGTACTTGATATCTTATTTAATTTAGCTCAGTTTCCTTACCATATTGCCATCATCCATGTCTTACTCCATGAGGCACCATATCGTCCAGTAGCCCCGCCTTCTCAACTGAGATGACCGAAGGCACTGATGACGGCGTGGACACCATTGTGCTGTAGCTCGTCCGCTGCAGCTCGCCGCCGCCGTTCAGATGCTGCAAAGATGTCGACGCCGGGCTAGCGACGGTCTCCGAGGACGGAGAGCTCTGTGGGTGCAACGGCGGCAAGCTGTAGAGCTGCCTCGCCGGGATGAACGACGACGGCATTTGCTCCGCGAGCGCGACGGCCGCCGCGCTATGGATGTGCGCCACGGTGGTGCCTCCGCCGCCGCCGCCGCCGCGCTGGAACGAAGCAATGTGGTGGCAGTGCTGGCCCTCGTAGGTGGTGATGACCACGGAGGGGTCGGCCGAGGAGCGCTCCACGCGCTTCTTCACGGTGCATTTGCTGTTGGTGCATCTGTAGTAGCTCCTGCTCAATTTTTTTTTGTCAAATTCTTGATATCTCCTGTTAATTACTAATAATAGTTTACAAAAAGCTAGATTTTTTAAAGCTGACAGTTCATACTTCATATATATCAATATAAGTTGATTTACCATCTCTAGATATTATAGTACTACAACCATATATGAAGGTTTCATCACTGAATTGAATGAGCAAGAAAAACACTGAAAATAAGGGATTAACTGACCTGGTTGCGTATACATAAAATGAGATGTATAGCAATTAGTAAGGTAGATGCAATCACCTTGGGAAAGGGCTGTTCTTGACAGCTTTCTGGCCATACTTCCTCCATCTATAGCCGTCCTCTAGGTGATCGATCTCGCTCTTGGTCATGAACGCGAACCGCGGCTGCCGCGCCCGCTTCTGCCCCTTCTTCGCCGCCGCCGGCTTTGTACTCCTGCATATGCAAATCCGGCAAAGTAATTATGTCAGACAACTGGCGCCTGTCATGAAAAAAAAACTCAAAACAACTTTGAGTGGTTATTCTCTTTTTACAAAAATCAGAAACTAGTCATACTGAAACTAAACTAAGCCCAGGCATGTCACTCATGTACTGGCACGTCGTCATAGCTAGTGAGCAGATGCAGATCTATCATCAGCAATTCAGCAGCACCAGTTTCGATCGATCGTCCATGCCTGCAAGCAGTTAATGCCGTGTAGGCTGGAGTGCAAGATTTAATGCGCACTGAACTTGGCAAAGGTAGGTAAGACAAGGAAATTGGTCGGCCGATCATGGCAGGACGGACGTGACCACACCACGACCCCACCCTAATGGACGCCGCTCGCCGCGCCAACGTTGCTGACATGCGGATCAGCGAGAAAAGTGGGAGCAAAGCATGGAGAAAAACCCCATCTCTCGTTCATCCCGCAAGAACATGGCACACACATGCGTTTTGTTTATCCCTTTGATTAAAAGAAATGATGTATGTACATCAGTACGTACATGTATATATGCAATCAAAAGGTAACCGTGAACAATTCGTCAAGAAATGCTGTCATCAACTCCTCTTGAAGCATGCATACCCATCATTTTGGTTTTGGCCCACGCAAATTTGAGACTATTTTGGATCTATTGACCACAAGATACTGTGATGCACACAAATTGCTAACAAAAAATGCTACGCGTATGCATACGGACACGCGATTAGTATCCTACAATACCGATCAATAATAATATACGGAAATGCAGCATAAAAAGGGGGAGAAGAGAGGAGAAAAAACAAATGAAACCGCGTGAAACTTGGAACAATCCGCGCACGGAAATCGCGGCGCGAGAGCCGACGGCGCGGCCCGCGGATCTGCGTGGACACGACGCCAGTAATTGACGAGATTGCCCCTCCGTCCCGGACGCGCCGTCCACGTAAAAACGTGTCGCGCGAGGAGCTTTCGTGCCCCCGGCCGGAATCACACGGCGCCGCCACTCGCCGCCGGCCGGCAAGCCAACCGTCGGCTGGCCGGTGCTAGCTACGTACGTAAGCACTAGTGCCGCTACCACGCGTGTGCACTTACGCTGTCTCGGCGGCCGGCTTCCGATCGTCGCTCCCTGGCGCGGCGCCGTCGCCGTCGCCGTCCCCGCTCGAGCTCGACGAAGCGGCGGCGTCCCCGGACCTGGCTGGCGCCACGATCTCCTCCGCAGGCGGAGCCGCCGGCGCCGGCGCCTCGGGCAGATCCAGCACCGGCAGCTCCCCGGCGCCCTCGGCCAGGCCGCCCGGCCAGCCGAGCTCCGCGAAGACGGACGAGTACTCCGCGAAGGCGTCGGCGCCAGCGAAGGGCCAGTCGCCGCCGCCGACCCCTTCCGTGCTGTCGCCGGCGGCGCCGGCCATGGGCACCACCACCGATCCGGGTCCGATTCGATCTCCTAGCTCTCTAGCCCGTTAGCTGCGGCGGCGCGAGCGCGAGTACTCTTCGTCACTGGCTGGCTGGCTGGCTTGCTAGCTAGGCCGGTGAGGGTTTGCCCTCTGCTTGTGCTTTGAGTATGTAGCAGGGTGCAGCAGCAGGCCAGCAGCAGCAGCTAGCAGTGGTGGATTTTTAGTGTGGCGCCGCGGCGTTGAGCTGTGCCGGGGCCGTGCATTATTCCGATCGGGCGCGTGGTAATTTATTAACGAGGCGTCGCTGTCGCGATTTTTATCGGTGTCCGGCGCAGACGCGTCGGAGCGGAGCCGGGGCTAACCTAGGGGAGGCTAGTGTTTTTGGAACTTCCTCGCGGGTCTCGGTCGCAGCTTTCAGTGGGTGAAGTGAGGGGCAAAAATGGTATTACATATTCAGGCATTGTTTAGTTTCAAAAAGGAACTCCCAAATTCACTATGCAAAAAGAAGATTCTCCATCACATCAAAATGTCATAACATGCATGGAGTACTAAATGTAGATGAAATTAAAAATAATTACACAGTTTTGTTGTATCCTGCGAGACGAACATTTTAAGCCTAATTAATCAATTTTTGGACAATTTTTCGCACGTACAAACGAAATGCTACAGTGGCGCAATGATTACGAAGTGACCTCATACTTCCAAATTCATCGTACCAATTTCAACATCTAAACAAGGCCTCAGAGAACTCTCCCTATGGAAGGAACACTGCGTTGTCAGTGTTGGAGTTACTGTACAGTATTTCTTTTTTCCAGATAAGAATAAAAAAATAATGTAGAGGGTAAATTATAATGCAGGGGGACATGAGTAGATAGGTGTACATCTTTTTTTAGCGATCTTCGTATTACGGAGAAGAATTAAAATTGTTTTTTCATGACGAGTGGCGAGGCACGCACACACCTCTCGACATTAAAAGGTCCGTGTTTACATGAGAATATTGGTTGAGAGGTGCCTATTATTAATCAGAAAATAAACAATCGAAATGCTATATATTTGGAAGATAAAACGGTTGACTTTATATGAATATTAAGGTGGAAAGGGGGATTTGAATGTTTAACCTGGTGCGTATGCATGCTTTGACCAAGTCCTTACGAGGTTGGACACAAACAAACAACGAAGTTGACAGTACTGATTTTATAATTCGCCATTAGCTGTACTCCATGCATGGCCCATCCAAACACTGTGGGTGAATTGAAAGGTTCATTATGTCCCACAGAGAGCTTTCAGCTGTAAACACGTCTTTTATCTTCATACAGCAAATTCCATTTAAAAGAGAGAAAGAGAGAGAGAGAGAGAGTGTGAGGAAATTGAACTGCTGCTGAAAAGACAACTCGGTTTTTTTGTTGAGCTCAAAGATAACATACTATCATTTGCCTTTTCATGTTTTAGAACAACTCCTTCGAATCAGTATTCAGATTGGTAATATAAAAAAAATGAAATTTCTGATGGGATCATGGGTTCTAAAAGAAAAATGATATATATCACAAGGAATTTTACCAAATTTTTGATGGGATCATGGATTCTAAAAGAAAAATGATATACATCACAAGGAATTTTACCAAATATCTGATGGGATCATGGATTCTAAAAGAAAAATTGTATACATCACAAATTGGGTAAAATTAACTTGTTTGGGTTAAGAACATTTATAATCTCTCTAGTTAATACCTTTCATCATTATTATACTCCCTCCGTATTGGTATAGGAAGTCATTTAGGACAAGGTTTGAGTCAAACTTTGAGAATATAAATTATAAATAATTTTTAAATTATTGAGTTTGAAATTGTAAAAATTATATGAATAAATTTATTTTAAAAAATATTTTTATAAAAATATACATGTATCACTTTTCGATAAATATTTTTATAGAAATAAAAAAAATTGTGTTTTGAAGACTGTCCGACTTCTTTACCGAGGGAGTACTAAATGAAATCACGGTGATCTGGTCCCCAAAGCCAGGACGGCCATAGCTTTCGTGTCCCACCCCTGTTCCACGTCTTATCTGCTCTAACGTACCACGTACTAGTATGTATTTAAGTGATGAGGTCAATTCTATCGTTGATCCTGTCTAATCACCCCGTATATCCTTTTCTTCTCACCTTAGAGATCGTGATCTTTGCACGATGAAGAGATCACGTTACATGATCCCACCATCTGCTCATGAATGGCGGAGAATCTGGAGACGTCACCCTAGCACTCGCGTCGCCTGTACTTTCCCGCCCTTTTCGATAAGAAAATGCCATTAGAGAATATATAGAACCTCAACAGGAGGTTCCATGAGGCAATGGGTACTACACGTCACCAGATCACCAGGGAGCCAAAATGATTGATGGTCTTCCTGCCCCAGCATTATTCAAAGGATATACACAGCAAAACCCAGCAGCTTCTAGCTAGGTAAGGTACCGACCAACTGCCAATAGTATTACAATATAGATGGAACTCTCATGCATTAGCATAGTCCCATCATTTATGATATATGATCATCTTGCCTGCGTTTGTCTACACAAAACTGAGGCGAGCAGCGATTCCCGCTAGAGGCTGAGGCAAATGCTTTGACCAATTGCTCCTTGTTCATGAGGGTTGCTGGAAATGGAGGCGGAAGCCCCTGGTAGCCTGATAACACTCTAGGGAAGGGTGACAGGCTTGATATCCCAGATATCCTTGGCATACTCATGAATTGTTCGATCGCTGCTGAACTTTGATGAACCAGCTGTGTTGAGGATAGACATCCTTGTCCATAACTGCCAGTACAAGTATGAATGAATACATGAGTTGGCGAGTAGAAGGCAATGCCAAAAAAAGATAATCCTCACTCCAGAAATCAAACCCAGCAACAATGAATGCAGTAGAAAGAAAATATGACAGAGCAGTTGTCTTCCATATTTTTTTTCAAGAAAAGATTCTGTAGACTCTAAAGTACACAAGTTACTAACATGAGAATTTCAACATCTCAATCATCTCTAGTTATTTAGTTTACTAGTGAACTTACTTTGTAGTGTATACAAAGACACTATCTAGCCGTCCGACTAATCACAATTAATCGTCCTAGTCAGTACTAAGGCAACTAGGTAAAACCCCAATTAATCGGACTTATCGCCTGAGAAATCGTGGGATCAGGGTCTTATCAGTGCCATGGTGACTAGGTTTGAATAGATGATTGTAAAACATGATTACAAACAAATCTCTGAAACCAATAGTCCCACTATTTGATTAAAGCTTCATCTATGAACAGTTTAAGCTATAACACTAATTGGCAGCAATGTTCTCCAACAGCACACTTCGCTATTCCAACATTGAAAAGTGTTGCAATTTGAAATGGAAACTGTTGCTAGGATTTAGTTTGGTCATGCTATATTGAAACACTGCATATAAATAATGGTCATGCTATATGAAACACTACACATAAATAATCAGAATACTAGAAGTTTGCATAGCCATCTCATGGAGCCAAGAAAATAAGCATTGTTAGTTGGAGAACTTACTTTCTGATCTCGGTAGGCTTCGTCGACTTTTTCTTGGCATTCAATATAACTGGGGAAATCCTTGCCAACAAGGAAATAATCTGCCCGTCCATAACCTTCATTTCCTTCCAAAGAACCCATCAACTCATCATAGTTGTAAGTCCCAAAGACACCACTGCGGACAAATGCCTTAACCTCTTCAAATCGTGGGTCAGGCACAAACTGCAAGTGAAGAAAGTGGTAAGGTTATAAATTTGATTGATTTGCACCATGTGGACCGCACATTGTTAGATGAGAGATCTTTACTAGCTTGATAAAAGGCATCAGTATACAAACAAGTGCAGTACCTTTCCCTCAGCTCTCTCTTTCCGCAAACCCACAATTTCATGTGCCTCTGCACCGAAAAGGAAAAAGTTTTCCTCTCCAACCTCCTCCCTGATTTCCACATTCGCACCATCTAAAGTTCCAATAAGAATGCAGCCGTTCATTGCAAACTTCATGTTGCTGGTCCCACTAGCTTCCATTCCAGCAGTACTGAATGGATATATGATGTTAAGAAAAGCACACGCTCCATAAAAACAAAAACAGTGACAGCATTGCTTAATGGTGCTATCCACAGTGAAATAGATAGTGATGCTATATAATAAACGAAAAGTCACATGAAAACTTTCAACTCTGTAAGCAAAGTAGGATGCGTATGACCGTGGTCGAATGGTTGATGTTGTATTGCAATGAGCCCCTAGGGCGGTATATATAAGAGTACAAGACACCTCCCGTGAGTGAATAAGCAATACAGGATTATCCTAACCATCTATACTCTAACATCCCCCCGCAGTCGTAGCGGTAGCACAAACGAACGGTCAGACTGAAGAAAAATGGAGACGTATCCCCCCCGCAGTCGGAACGTCGGTGCGAATGCTTTGACTGGAGACTCATGCAGATGATAGCCCTTAATGCCGAGGTAGCCGAAGTCGAGGTGGTCGTGGTCGAAGCCTGAAGTGGAGGGCGCAGCTTCTTGCCAGGCAGGTTCAGCAGGACGGTGCGGCGGATGGCGGTGACGATGGCGCAGCGCGGCTTACTGTCGTCGGTAGCAGATCGGCGGCGGTGTCTGCGAGTTTGCGGCGTGAAGCACGTGGCCCAGGATGGTCGACTGAAGAAGCGGGGTTGAGGCGCTGAGTCGCCGACGGGCGGCGCCGAGGGGCCGGTCGGAGGCGTCGATTGGCACTGAGTCGCCGACGGGCGGCGCCGGGGGGCGCCGAGTGGCCGGTCGGAGGCGTCGAGTGGCACTGAGTCGCCGACGGGTGGCGCCGGGGGGGCGCCGAGTGGCCTGTCGGAGGTTCCGCGTCCGCTGGTGGCGCTGAGTCGCCGACGGGCGGCGCCAGGGGGCGCCGAGGGGCCGGTCGGAGGTGCCGGTGCGGTCAACCGGGGCGTCGAGTGGTCTTCCGGGCGATGCGGGCACCACCACCGCGAAGGCGGCGGCACCGGCGGTAGAGGCTCGATCACGAGCGTCATCGCTGCAGCCTAAGAAGGCGCAGCAACGACCTCGTCCTTCGGGAGTGTCGGCGATGAACGGCAGGGCGACGCAAACCCGATAGCAAATCGGGAAAAACCTAAGAAAAACATAGCAGCAGATGGGGAGACCTCCGGGTACAAACTCGGGTGCGTGTAGCGGACTCCGAGGGTGGCGGCGAATCCTTGGCGAAGGAGAGCCGACGAGGGAGGGCGACGGGGGCCGAAGCCCACAATGCGGTGGCCCGGTGGTGACGACGCCCGGCGGTGCTCGGCCCGTCCGCCCGACGGGGCTGTCCGGCGCTTCCCCTCCAGCCGCGTACGCCAGATGCGGCGGCTGTGGGAGGGGCCCCTCCCCCCGCGGCGGCGGCGCATGCGCGCGGCGGCGGCGTGGGTGGGGGGAGGCTGGCCGGAGGCGCGGTAGGGCGGGGAAGCTCGATGTGGTGCCGGGGACGACGGCGTGGAGGCGGCGGACGACGCAACCATGGCGGCGAGAGGAGGTGCGCCCTTCTGCTCCTGGACTACGACGACGTCGGCGCGGATCAGATGGATCCGTGGCGCATCCTAGGAGGGCGCTGCCCCCGGTGGAGATCGATCTCGATCTCCCCGGGGGCGCGCAGGTCGCAGCGGAAACGGCGGCGGCTAGGTCAGGATTCTAAACCTAGGCGTCTGATGCCATGTAAGCAAAGTAGGATGCGTATGACCATGGTCGAATGGTTGATGTTGTATTGCAATGAGCCCCTAGGGCGGTATATATAAGAGTACAAGACACCTCCCGTGAGTGCATAAGCAATACGGGATTATCCTAACCATCTATACTCTAACAAACTCAACCAATTTAGGTAAAAATCATGTGCGTCTATTTGCACAATTCAATGGTAGCTAGACTATTACCTGATATGCTGGGACAATTCACTGGCAGGAATGAGCGCTTCAGCAACACTGACATTATAATCCGGAACAAATACAACCTGGACAATAAAACAAAAATCCTCAGCTTTTGACTGTCAACACTGTGATCACTAATTGTCTGTTTGAAGTAGAGTGGTTAAGCATCATCAACATAATAATAGGTGTTACTTTCTGGTAGCAACAAGACAATTAGTCAATGCAATATGGATATTACCAGAAGATGGAGATTAAGTATGGCAAGTGATACTGAGAAGAGATGAAATTACCTTCAACAAATCTCCAATGTCTGAATCATGGTTCACAGTAGCTGCAACATCTGTAATAAATTTAACGATCCTTTTTGCCTGTATATATGTTGCAAATGCTTTCCCACCAAATATGCATACCCTTGGAACAAATCTCTTTACTCTTTCTTCTGCACTCATTTCTTTCATCTTCTTGTAGCGGTAGACAATTCCCAGGATATTTAGCAATTGTCGCTTATATTCATGTATCCTTTTCACCTAAGGAATCCAGATGAGCAATCCTAAGTGAATCAACAAATGCTATATGTTTTCTGGTAAGAATGAGCAAAGCCAAAAGTATCTAGCTATTTTTTTCATTGTGAGTTCAGGCTTGAACTAATGACTTGAACCACTACAACAATGAACTTCACTACCAGTCCATATGGCAGCCCTCATATTCTGTTACAGAAATATACCTGTACATCAAACATTGCATCTGGGCTGACAATATATCCTGTCTTATCCCTTATAAGAGAGACGACCTTCATCTTGTTAGCCCTTTTAGCAGCGCGCCACTCCGAATGCAGATCTTCGTTATCGGCAAACTGTTACAGTATAAAATACTGTTAGTACAAAGTACCTTAGAGCATATTGTAAATTACTAGCAAATTGAAAAGGGAAATAGACCACTGGATGGAAATACCTTCTTCAGGTCTGCTAGTTTATCGGTGTTAAGCACCCAGTCGTCAGACCCAATCCACTTTGAAATTATTGTACTCAGTTCAGGGTTACAAAACCTGATCCAACGCCTGGGAGTCACTCCATTTGTTTTATTCTGGAATTTAGTTGGCCACATCTGCAAAGAAGCACCAAAAGATGGCAGATGAGGAATGGAATGTGCCCAAATTAATATAAGAACATGGAGAGATAATATTCAAATCCTCATTTTACTACCTCATAGAAGCTGTTGAACACATCCTGTTTCACGATTTCACTGTGAATTTCAGCTACACCATTTACTGAATGTCCACCAACGACACAGAGGTTTGCCATTCGGACAACTCTTGGTAACTTAGGATCAGATTTTACAAATGGATCTAACCCATCCTCAGAATCTTCTTCTTCTGCCACCTCAACTTCTTCAGATTCAACCTTTTCCTCGTCTGTCTCAGATAGAACTTCTGCCTCCTCTTCTTCCAACTCAGTTTTCTCCTCAATCTCAGCAATAGTCTCCAAAGATTTAACAAGTAATTTCTTCTTTGATTTAGTAGGAGATTCCTTTTTCTCTTTGGGATTAACAAATAGTTGGGCAATAGAATCTGGAAGGTCAACATTATCCAGAATCCTCATTTCTTTCAGCTTCCCTTTTAATAGTGTAGTATCTGCAGTTCCATATTTCAAGACTATGTTGTTTATCAGCTGTTTCAATCAAGGATAGAGAAAATGAATTGTGAGTCAACTAAAGAGCAAGAAATAAATTGCATAATCATTTTCTGCACATGCAATACCTGCTCATCAATTGTTTCTATGATCTCAACATGTCGAGGTAGAAGTTTTTGCATTATATCCAAGCTCCACTTCTCCAGAGCTTCAGGAAGCACTGTATGGTTAGTGTATGCCACGGTCCTGGAAATGATTAGGAAGTCAGCACCGATTGGAAGACAGATGAGGAGGTTAATTAGTAGAGGAAGATCATGGCATATATTATATTGAGATCTTAACTAAATTTCAGGATAAGATGATTTGGCAATGCAGATACCTTTCAGTAATGCTCCATGCCTCATCCCAGCTTAATCCCTTAAAATCAATCAGTATCCTCATTAACTCGGGAATGCATAGTGTTGGATGAGTGTCATTCATCTGCACTGCAACTTTAGAGGGGAAGTCCTCCCAGTTCAGAGAATCACCAGCTCTACTCTCAAAACGAGCAACTATATCCTGCAGTGAGGCTGAACATAATGTATACTGCTGCTTCAAGCGGAGAACTTTCCCCTCCGGTGATTCATCCCCTGGATACAGTACGTGGCATATCTGGCATGATGATAAAACCAGTAAAACAGACATAATTAGCTCCTGTCCAAAGGCATATCACACCACAACTGTGTATAATAGATAAATAGCACAACATAACACTAAACTACAACGGGAAAATATAACAAAAAAGTTACCAAAGATGTGAGGACAAGTCTACTAACCCAAACATAAACAAAACACACACATGCTATAATTGATTATGGATATCAAGAGCCGAATCTTGTCAGCCCCTTTGGATTTATGCAGGTGAGCACTGAGCAATACTCATAGATGCATAGTATATGACTTAGTTACAACAGAAGCTGACACCAAGGAGAGCAAGATGTAAAACAAATGACATGCTAAACAATTTTTAAAGCCAAATTAAGAGGTCAAAATTTGGTTTGCTGAGAATTAATTACTCAAAAAGAAAATTTTATACATAATACACCTTTTCAGCATTTAGATGAGCTTCATAGGCCTTGGTATGATCTCCAGCATTGAAAGCTCCCAAGTCAAAATCTTGTGCTGGTACTGTTGTTGACCAAAGACGTAGATTATTAGTAGTTCTAGTCTTGTAGCCAGGAATTGGGACATCATGAGCCACAGCCTTGATATTTTCTCCTCCGATCCAGTGCTTCCTACCATCAGTACCTTCGACCACTTTGCCATAGAATTTCACAGGATAGGAAACATCATTTCTTACTATTTCCCAAGGATATCCCATCTGGAAAATACAATGAGCAGTCATGATTGGCACAAAAAGAAACTAACAGGCAGATCTTTAAATAGTTACTCATTTTGACCAATTTACCAACACAATTAACTTCTGGAGATCAAATTGTACAAAGATAAGAAGCCATATCAGTACCTCTAGCCAATTCTCAGCAATCTCCTCTTGCCCATCCTTTGTTATGAGCTGCTTAAAGAGGCCATATTTATAGCGGAGTCCATATCCCCATGCTGGGTAATTTAATGTTGCCAATGAATCCAAAAAACAAGAAGCCAGGCGACCCAAACCACCGTTGCCAAGGGCAGCATCTGGTTCCTGCTTTGCAGCAAATGCAACATATCCAAAACTTAGATTTTTAAATACAGAGCACTTTAGGCCTCAAGTGGAGGTTTATTGCAAAGTTTTTTATAGACTGACTTGTCTTGAAAGCTACAGAAGAACAGTTGAACACAAGCTATGTTACAGAAAATAGGAATTGATCATAAATGTGTTGGGGTATTTGGAACCATGAAAGTATGTGGCAAATGTTTTGATACAGACTAAGAACCAAGTCTCTTATTCTTAAACAAAACTTACCTGACTAGCAACATCCTCTAGGTTTTGTCCAAGTTGTTTTAACGCGTCTGCATATTCACCAGTTAGCTCTAGGTTGCCAATAGCATTTGTGAGGGCTCTTCCCTACATATATTATAGGAATGACCAATTAACATCAGGATGCAGTTAGCAAAAGATAATAATGAGGTAGGAAGAAGGTCATGGCACCTGTAAAAACTCCATGGACAGGTAATATGCTTGCTTTACATTCATTTTGTTGTAATAATTATATGTTGCATTCCAGTTTATCAGCAGTGCATCAAGGACGCTTTTAGCAGTTGCATGGTAAGCTTTCAGGGGCGAAAAGTGCTCTGGAGAGAACAAAGGTTTGAACTCTGCATGGTGCTTGATGTTTGATGCAATGGCAGATGAGTCAATGGAGTTTAGCACACTTGGAAGCCCTGTATTGCAAGACCGTAACTTAGAACCTCGAAATTTATCCGAAGTAATTAACACCTCCAATTAAACAAAACGGCACTCAAACGTCGCAGTTGTGTGGAATTTAGTTTACAGCAACTGCATATGGCACATATATAACTTCATCACCTACAACAAGTAATTGAAATTTAAGGACAAGGTGTGCCACGTTTTATTTCCAGCCACATCAGTTAGTTATATCTACTGCAGGATCTCACAGAATCACTGGTCCTCTTTTTTTTTATCTGATTCACTGTTCCTAGAATCTCACCAGTGTCTCAGCCTCTCAGGTACCTTCAGAACAAAGCCTCAATATATGGATACAACTCTGCTAGTTAGGATATGATGGTGCATATTGGACTATCACACAAACAAAGTAAAGTTTGATCTCAATCCACCACCAGAAAATTATCCAAGTTTGTAATTATATATGCAAACGTTGTTCGACAGTTCGGTGCAGGGACCGTCAGAACAGCCCCAGTCGAATTCCGAGAAGACATTTTGAAGTTTATTCACAAATTTAGCGATCGTCTAGATTCTAGAATACGAACTGCAACTAATCTAGCAATGCTCGCACACGGAACCCACTAATCAACCCAACATGCCCGCATCAGCAATTCACCACCATTGGAAAACTCACAGCAGACCAACCCGCCGCGCAAGCGCAAGGATCACACAGCCGAATCACAACAATCAACAGTAATTCGAACCGCATTGCCACCCAACCATCAACCGGGATGTCAGACCCAGCAGGGGAACGCAGGCACGTACCTTCCTCGGGCGACACGGGCCCCTGCACGTCCCGATCGCTCGCCACGCTCCGCGCCGCGACACGCCGCTGCGTCCGCCCTCGACCGCGCCCCGCCGCGACCCCACCACCCGCGAGGAGGCCCCCGCCCCCGCCGCCCCCAGCGGCGGAGGCGGCGAGCGGGCGGAAGGCGGTGGCGAGCTGCAGCGGCGGCGAGGCGTTCGTCGCCATTGCTGCGGAGGGGTGCAGTGGAAGTGTTGGGCGATGCGGGTGATCCGATGAGAGATGGTGACTAGTTCGCGAGGCGGAGGAAAATCGAGGGGGGCGCTTAAAATATCTCTCCCTCTCCGCCTCCGACTCCTCCAGTCCTCCGTTGCCGTGCCGCTGCAACTCTGCAAGTGTGCGTGGCGTGTCTCCGTGCGACGGTGTGGGCAGCGCACGTGTTGTGCCGCTGGTCTGTGGGCCCACGTCAAGGCCGGGGTGGCGGTGGGGGCGCGTGGTTCATGTGCCGTTGGGCCAGTTTGTATCCTTCCGCCGAGTTTCAACGGCTGAGAATCGCCCGGGTTCTGTAAAGCCATTTGTCCTGATTTTTCGACGGCTGGAAATGGCCCCCTCTTTCGTGAGAGTTTCTTCTCTGAAAGCTCATTTCCCCGGAGAGCACCTTGTCTTGTACGCTTTCTTTCCTTTTCGAAGGTCCCTTTTTTAGAGTATTTGGAGTTTTATGATCGCTTTGTTTTATGAACAAGTAATGTTCATGTTGTATGTGAGTCAGGCCAAACGAAAGGAGAAAAAGGTAAGCAAAAGAAAACAGAGCCGACACAAACGCTTGTTCAGTTTGTTTGTAGTATTCGTGTTCTCTAGCGATTTCTTCAGACTTTAGTGTGGATCTATTTGAGTGACGGACACTGCACTCGATCGGGCGTGTTCATGCACGTATATGCTAGTTTATCTGAAGAGAAGTTTTGGATTTGTTTCTTCTTTTGAACTTTGTTAGATATCTGTGGAAAGATATATTGGGAAACAATTGTCGAATTATTTTCCTCAGATCTAGATTGAAAATTCATGTATAGTCGACAAACCTTTCGTTAAGTGGAGATCTATATGGAACGCGTACTCAATCTTAACCTCATAGTCATGGATTCTATTTAAGAACGTTAAATTTGTTAGCAGAATTCTTTTTCTCTCCATGTAAACGTTACTTGCGTCGTGTTTCAATAGTTCCGGCCAAAAAGTTTTAAAAAGACTCTTTTCTACATAAAGTACTAAATGAAATATATTTGTACATGTTTTGTTACAATAATGCTATAATAATCATCCTCTAATTATACGGTTAAATACCTCATTAAATATGTCTCGCGAAATAGTTCAATATTATGAAGATAGTTTTATAAACTAACTTTATTTAATACTCTTAATTACGGGTTAAATGGGCTAGTAAAATTTTGCATTACCCAAAGAAACACGGCGTTGGTGAATGGTGATACATTACTGCCTCGTGAGATATGAGCACGTGCGCGAGCTTAATGCTTGCCATTTTTGTGGTTCTGAATTTCCTCCGTGCGCTAAATGACCCTCTACTACGAAGATCTTTTTGTCACCGACCGCCGACAGCTCAGCAAATTTTGTGCCAAATGTCTCTCCAAAAGTTGCGAGGCAAACGCAGAGAGGCACGGCGCCCGAGGAAGAACGGAAAGCTTTCGCCAATGGCAACCATTTCAGGCCCAGCCAGCCATCCCAGCTGACCCCACCGGCGGCCCAAACCACGTATCGACGAACATACAAATCCAACAGGCCAGGCCCAGGCCCACATGCACCTGTACGGGATGTACAGTGTACTAGCTCACACACGGGCTCCCATTTTCTCAAAAAAAAAAAGGTCACTTCACGCGAGTTCACCACCACTTCGCTCTCGCTCGCGTGAACCCAGCCCATGCACCCGCGGGCACACGTCCCGTACACACCACCACAACTCCACGAGATTCCAACAAATCCAAGCGACACACGACGCAAGGCGTCACGCTCGCCGCCCTCACCCCGCCGCGTACGACCAAAAGGATGCGTTGCTACTCGGTAGTCGTGGCACCGCCGTCTTAGGGATCCAAAGGCCAAAGCCCTTGCTAGTCGCTACAGTACAATGCATGCTACTGTTAGAGTGTTAGTCGCTACGCTCCCCACCGCACAAGGGCAAACGCGGATACCCCGCGTATTTAGCCCGTCAACGAAGCTGGATCTAGACTTGTTGTTGTAGCCATACCACAGAACGTCACTGGGCCATCTCTCATAAATTGGATAACGACGACGTTTCAATGAATAATGTGTGTTTATGAGAGTTGAGATGATGAAATCGCCGCGGAAGGGCTTCAGGTTCATTGCGAGGCTAGTTTTTGTTGGTTCGAAAAAAAAGGAACGCGCGCGGCCAAATCGACAGCTGGTGGTGATGGACAAATGAGCTCAGTCCATCCATTACTTAAACCGGACAAACGATTTGTTCGGCGATATACGATCAGGTTCGCATCAAATTAAAATTCGGGTCATCAAACTCCCAGCACGATCAATCATTTGTTCGGTGATGTGCTCGGCTCACCTGTACTGACAGCGCGGGCCCCACCCACCAGGAACAACAATTGCTCTCCTCGATCCGGTAGGTGTAGCCAGTCAGTAGCCGCGCCCCGGGGAGGCTCCGCATCGGCGCACAAGGACGGTGCACGTACGCGCCACGTCGGCACGTACTTGGGGCCCCGGCACACTTGTACCCTCCGCCTCTCTCCTCTTTACACGCCCCGCCCCACCCCACGCCGAGCGCCGCCAGGCTAGCTCGCCTCCGCTTCCGCTCACTGGAGTACGAACTGGACGACCACGCCGCCGGCGCGCAGGGACCGATCCTTTCATGGTTCTCGCCGTGGTTGGGACGACATGCCGCGCCTCGCATTCCTCCGCTCCCTCCCCGGGAGGTTCGTGCTCTATCCCCCGGCCACTGCTTCATTTCATTTTGGAGAAATCGAGTTGGTCAAGTTCGCGGCAATGGCTTGGGGTGTTTGTGTTTGTGTTTTGCGATCCTGCTGAGTTTTTTTGTTTGTTTTTTTTTTGGTAAGGCTGCTCGAGCGAGTGTGTGATGGAGTCAGGGGGAGCCCGGGCGCGGTTGGGGACGAGGAGGCCGGGGGCGGCAGCAGCAGCGGGAGCGGGCGGTCGGCGGCGGGGCCCCCGGCGGGGGAGTGCTACGCGTGCACGCAGCCCGGGGTGCCGGCGTTCCACTCCACGACGTGCGACCAGGTGCACTCGCCGGGCTGGGACGCCGACGCGGGGTCCTCGCTAGTGCCGGTCCAGGCGCAGCAGGCGGCGGGGCCTGCGCCGGCGGCGTCGGCGGCGGAGCACGCGGGCGCGGCGGCGCGGTGGCTGTTCGGGCCGGTGCTGGACCCGCGGAGCAAGCGCGTGCAGCGGTGGAACCGGTGGATCCTGCTGGGCCGGGCCGCCGCGCTGGCGGTGGACCCGCTCTTCTTCTACGCGCTCTCCATCGGCCGCGCCGGCCAGCCCTGCCTCTACATGGACGCCGGCCTCGCCGCCGCGGTCACCGCGCTCCGGACCTGCGCCGACGTCGCGCACCTGGCGCACGTCCTGCTCCAGTTCCGACTCGCCTACGTCTCCCGC
Source organism: Echinochloa crus-galli (assembly GCA_900205405.1). Classification (NCBI taxonomy): domain Eukaryota; kingdom Viridiplantae; phylum Streptophyta; class Magnoliopsida; order Poales; family Poaceae; genus Echinochloa; species Echinochloa crus-galli. Next base: position 377,732 of record OAMR01000242.1, on the reverse strand, counting down.
GAGTCCCTCGTCGTCGGCTGCGGCAAGCTCGTGTGGGACGCCCGCGCCATCGCCGCGCACTACGCCCGCTCAGTCAAGGGCCTCTGGTTCGACCTCTTCGTCATCCTCCCCATCCCACAGGTCACCTACTCCTCCCCGAACTCGATCTACCATTTTCACCATGGAAAACAAAATCACAAACAAAGATTTCCAAGCATGCAAACCAACACACTGTAGCGGTGTAGGTGAGGAGGGCCAGAGGGATCAAACGCTCCCCAGAATTATGGACATGTCTCGTGTCTGGTTCTGAGACAGCGCACAATGCCCTTGCGTCCCTGTCGGAATTGCAGCTGTAGGGCACACGGGTACATTGCAGGTACAACAGTGTCCGGTGGTGAGCCGATGTGTAAAAATGCATGCTGCTGCTGCTGCCGCTGGAGAGCGATGCGTGGTAATGTGCGATGCTGGCATTGGCAGGCATGTGTGTGGTGGCAGGGGGGGCTGCGGTTTTCTTGAAAGATCATGACCCCTCAGTGATTGCTGGGATGGAGAATTAGGTTGGAGTTTAGCCGTAGAACGATAGAGTTTGATGCGCTTACGAAACTAGTACGGATCGATAATGGCGTAGCGGCAATGATTAGCAGCGGAAGTATTTGAATATGACCATGGATGCAATCATGCCATGTGGAAAATAAAACAGTATCATGGTAGTATTTGAAAATGACGACGGTTACAATGAGATAACCAGCATTGATGGAAGAAAACTGGATAGAAAACGATGGTTCAGTGACACATATCAGCATGGTGCTGATGGTAGCGCGGCCTTTTGGCATATTTACAGTTTTCTATGATCCACCAGCCAACCAGATTGCAAGGAGAAGAGAGAAGCTTTAGAAGTGTTAAATTGTGGTGTGTCCTGAAGCATAATAGGATATTCCCATTTCACATCTGCAACTGCTTGAGAGTTCAGACCAGACCATCATGTGGCTAGAGGCCTAGAGTTAGGGAGACTTGTCTGACTTATTTCCATGCCATAGGAATTTTTTTCTTACTATTTTATCAGTCTGTCTTCCAGATGATCATGATCGTGAATTTAGTTTTTGTCCCATAATATTGGGTACATATTCCCTTCTGTTTTGCATGATTGCACCTGTCAATTTCACGTGGGGCATGGCTTCATGGTCTATGTGGAGCCGTTTTAATTGGACCGGTCGTGGATGCAAAATGTTAATTCTATCCTTTCTTAATCAATGGTGTTGGATAATTGATTGGGTTGTTTATCATCAAAAACCATTTCAAATTATATTGTTCGTCTAACTGATTGACCAATCAACATGCCTAGTTTGTATAGAGCTCAGCCATACCCACATGCTCTTTTTATTATAGAATAGTTTTAGCCACCCGGTTCCTTTCTCTGCATTTAATTTTTTGATGGTTTTTCTACATTAAGGGAGCCATCTCAGATTATCTGAAAAGATAATATTTTGAATAATATACTGTCAGAAAAATTGCTAATGGACAGGTACCAGTTGAACAACACTTTCAGCTGCATGCTGGGCGCGGGCAACTTCCTGGGCGACGAGCTGCTGTCGTGGTGCCTGCGCCAGCCGTTCGTGGACCGGCTCCCGGCGTCGTCGGCGACGTTCGAGTGCGTGGAGGCGGCGCAGGCGTTCTGCCTCGACGCGCCGGACCTGCGCTTCATCACCGAGCACTTCCGGTACAAGTTCGCCAACGAGAAGCTCAAGCGCACGGCGCGGTACTACTCGTCCAACTGGCGGACGTGGGCAGCCGTCAACATCCAGCTCGCGTGGCGCCGGTACAGGGCCAGGAAGATGGACGTGGCCCTGATGGTGGCGCCGCCGCTGGCCGGCGGTCCCGACGACGGGGACCGGCGGCTCAGGCACTACGCGGCCATGTTCATGTCCCTCCGGCCGCACGATCACCTAGAGTGAGCAGGAGGGACCATCCTAGCTGTGCCGGCCGCGTCATGGATGTACTGTGCACTGTACTAGTATACCGTTGTCATCTTCTGGTACATGAATTAGTGATTCGGGTTCGTCATATAATAAAGATATAAAGAAGATAAATAATGGGGAAATATTTTCTTAGTTCGTTACGATTGTTACTTTTTTCCGAGAATCAAAATTTCTTATGCTTGCTTCCACAAAAAGCCAAAAGCTGCATATATCTTAGTAGTACAGCCTTGGTACTGATTTTTTAGCAGTAGATGCCACATTTTCCCCCCTACGCTTAGATTTTTCCAAAGTTGGTACTGATTTGTTGATTTGTGTAGAAAATTTGAAGGTAATATAAAGACGGACTGTCCCTCTCTGTCAATGATCATAAATTCATAATTTTCTTAGCAGGGAAACTGTCCCAACTTACTATATCACCATAAGTGATGGAATTAGAAACTGGTTGTCCGCCGATAAAAATATACAATGACTTCAAATTGTAAAAGCACTACATTCAGGTTTTGCCTACATGAGAATTCATGTTTGCAATCTTTTTTAGTTCGCTAGAATAAGGACAGCCATCCCTGGTAGGCTGGTAAAATTCATATAAATCGGTACTAGACTTAAGCCTAATGCATACTGAATTATCTGGGTATTGTTGATTATTCATCAACGTTCTTTCAACAATTTCTGAGAAGGATCTCAAAGGCAGGATTTATAGTTTTCTGTTTCTTTTTTATTATGTTCTTGAACTTTATTTCTATGTCAGGGTTCACAAAGAATTGAACTATGTGTTTTCCGTTACTTTGTTAGTTCTGTTTTGCTCAACAAGGTGGTGCATCAAATTCTGCAGGTCATTTTCTGGCTGGTTATACCAAAGTTAATAAGGGAAGAGCAAGTTAAACTTATCATGACAATATTGCTTCTCATATTCATATTCCAATTCCTCCCCAAGGTGTACCACAGCATTCATATCATGAGGAAAATGCAGAAGGTGACTGGTTACATCTTTGGAACTATATGGTGGGGATTTGGTCTAAATCTTTTTGCCTATTTCATTGCCTCTCATGTGAGTATTCCTTTCCTCTGTAATTACTTGGAAAGAAAATAGAATAAATCATGGACGCCGTATCCTTGAGTTGCTCTCATAGTATCATAGTGCAATTGAGAATGTTAATCATTGATATCTGGTTCTTAGTTAATTAGGGCATTAAAAAAGTCTTCCAGGCTGGTCTATGTTTGCTGCATATATCTTAGTAGTACAGCCTTGGTACTGATTTTTTAGCAGTAGATGCCACATTTTCCCCCCTACGCTTAGATTTTTCCAAAGTTGGTACTGATTTGTTGATTTGTGTAGCAAATTTGAAAGTAATATAAAGGCGGACTGTCCCTCTCTGTCAATGATCATAAATTCATAATTTTCTTAGCAGGGAAACTGTCCCAACTTACTATATCACCATAAGTGATGGAATTAGAAACTGGTTGTCCGCCGATAAAAATATACAATGACTTCAAATTTAAAAGCGCTACATTCAGGCTTTGCCTACATGAGAATTCATGTTTGCAATCTTTTTTAGTTCGCTAGAATAAGGACAGCCATCCCTGGTAGGCTGGTAGAATTAATATAAAATCAGTATTAGACTCAAGCCTAATTCATAGTGGATTATCTGGGTAATGTTGATTATTCATCAACATTCTGCCATTTGCAGATCGCAGGTGGTTGTTGGTATGTTCTTGCAATTCAGCGTATTGCCTCCTGCCTTCAGGATGAATGCAAGAAAAACAACAGTTGCGATCTAATATCCCTTGCTTGTTCCGAGGAGATATGTTTTCACCCTCCTTGGTCATCAAATATTAATGGATTCGCATGTGATACAAACACGACCTCCTTTGGTCAACAAAACATATCTACCTGTCTAAGTGGAAATGGGTCCTTTGCTTATGGAATCTATTTGGGGGCTCTTCCTGTTATATCAAGCAATTCGCTTGCTGTCAAAATACTCTATCCCATATTTTGGGGCCTCATGACTCTCAGGTAATCAGTTTGAGAGGTTTAGTTTCACTTGTCTCCAACATGGACGCTGTTCTCTTTACCAAAACCATTCTCCTAATAATCTACTATGTTGGTAAACTTGTACAATTCTTTGAATTGCTTTGCAGTACTTTCGGTAACGATCTCACCCCAACAAGCAATGGTCTCGAGGTGATATTCAGCATAATCAATGTCCTTAGCGGGTTGATGCTCTTCACGTTGCTGATTGGAAACATACAGGTAAAACAGTTTCATGTTTAGTGCTGTACGCTGTCACACCACTTTTGCTAACTACAGCCGACTGAATCTGCAGGTATTTCTGCATGCCGTCCTGGCAAGGAAGCGGAAGATGCAGCTTCGGTTCCGGGACATGGAATGGTGGATGAGACGGAGGCAACTGCCATCCCGCCTGAGGCAAAGGGTCCGCAAGTATGAGCGCGAACGCTGGGCGGCCGTCACGGGAGATGAGGAGATGGAGATGATCCAGGACCTGCCTGAAGGACTCAGGCGAGACATCAAGCGCTACCTCTGCCTCGAGCTGGTTAAGCAGGTAGGTACCTGTCTCTCTGAAGAAAACAACCTTTTTGTCAGTCAAGTTGTTGTTCCTGAACTTTTCCATGAATCGGTGATGACCTTGTCAGGTTCCGCTGTTCCATGGCATGGATGACCTGATCCTGGACAACATCTGCGACCGGCTGCGGCCGCTGGTGTTCTCCAGCGGCGAGAAGGTGATCCGGGAGGGCGACCCGGTGCAGCGCATGGTGTTCATCCTGCAGGGCAAGCTCCGGAGCACGCAGCCGCTGACCAAGGGCGTGGTGGCCACCTGCATGCTGGGCGCGGGCAACTTCCTGGGCGACGAGCTGCTGTCGTGGTGCCTGCGCCGGCCGTTCGTGGACCGGCTCCCGGCGTCGTCGGCGACGTTCGAGTGCGTGGAGGCGGCGCAGGCCTTCTGCCTCGACGCGCCGGACCTGCGCTTCATCACCGAGCACTTCCGCTACAAGTTCGCCAACGAGAAGCTCAAGCGCACGGCGCGGTACTACTCGTCCAACTGGCGGACGTGGGCGGCCGTCAACATCCAGCTCGCGTGGCGCCGGTACAGGGCCAGGAAGATGGACGTGGCCCTGATGGTGGCGCCGCCGCTGGCCGGCGGTCCCGACGACGGGGACCGCCGGCTCAGGCACTACGCGGCCATGTTCATGTCGCTCAGGCCGCACGATCACCTAGAGTGAGCGGGAGGGACCATCCTAGCTGTGCCGGCCGCGTCATGGGTGTACTGTGCACTGTACTAGTATACAGTCGTCATCTTATGGTACATGAATTAGTGATTCGGGTTCGTTGTATAATAAAGATATAAAGAAGATAAATAATGGGGAAATATTTTCTTAGTTCGTTAGGATTGTTACCTTTTTTTCCCCCGAGAATCAAAATTTCTTATGCTTGACTTCCACATAAAACCAAAACTTTGTCTATCGAAATCAACGAAAACCAGTGTGTTCATAAACGAATCACCTGAAATTCCGAGAGAAAACATCCTGCCTCCTTCATAGCAGAGCTCCTTGAAGGCTTGAAGGAGTAACCTGCCGCGCCCCTTGTGCGCGGGCACGGTCATGACAGAGTGCGTCAGCGTTGTAGAGCGAGGTGTGCCCCGCGCTGTTGGAGCAGAATATCTTGCTGTCGTCGCCCAAAAGAGTGATCATGTCGAAGGGCGCATCACCCAGACGATTTGGGCATGGTGGTTTGAAGTTGATCAACGTAGCAGGCAGCGGCCCCAGGCTGTAGCCATCATCAGCAAGTGCCGGGCCTCTCCGCGTTCTGCATTGCTGCTTCTGACCGTGCCATTGCGTGTCGAGGCTCTCCGTCACTGGATTCAGAAAGGGGAAATCTAACCCGCGCCTGGTCGCGCTCCTCGCGCTCGGCACGACCCCCACACGCCGCCGCCGCATGCAGCCGCTGGCCGGGTTAGCGACCCGGGGTTAGGGCCCCGGGGTTGCTGGGGGAGCTCCAGCGGCGAGCACCGAGCTGCGACGGTAGCAGGGGCGACGGCGTGGCGACTAGCGACTGGCGGCCACTGGAGGAGTCGGAGACCGGGTCAGCTTCCCAATACGGGGCATAGATGGACTCCCAATGCTGACCTAGGATGGCGGGGGCTCATATCCAGCTTCCATGCGCTAGATAAGCGACGCAGCTTAGGTCCAAGAGCGGTCCATCTACGTTCGGTCTTTTTCTTCCTCGTCCGTCTTCCTCTTCCTCACCGGTCTTATCGCTCGCGCCGCACGTCCGCCGCCCCCGCCCCGTTCCGCCGCCGCCCCGGCAGGCGACTGGAGCGCCGCCACGCTGTCCGCCCGCCATCCACCCCCGTCGCGCCGCCCCCGTCATTCCTAATCCGTTCCTCCTCTCCCTCGCGCCGCCGGTCCCCGTCTACCGCATGTCCGACCCAGCCCGGCCGACGGCGCGGGCGCTCGCCTCCGCCGCTGGACCTTCCCTCCGCCCTCCTCTCTTTCTTTTCTATGGCCGGCGGCCATTGTTGCCCTCTCTCGCCGCCGGAGCCCCGAACTCCAACGCCACCGCCGCCGGCGGCCTCCGCCTCCCGCCCCTTCGGCCGCCGGCTCCCGCCCCTCTGCCTGCGACGGTGCCCCTGCCTCCAATGGAGAACGACGAAGGAGATCGTGCGGCCCAGGGTGGTGGCACGAATCTCAAACACCAGAAGCCAAGGGGCTTCGGCGGCTTCCGGAAGCCATATAGGTTTCCCGTAGGATGGCCCAGTTCAACTGCCAAGCGTGGCTATGCGGCCGAATTCGGTAGGCGGGCTTAGCATCGTAAGAATCCATAGAGCGGCCCAGTTTGGCACGGCAGCAAAGAGCCGCGAAGCCCAAAGCTTCGTCTTCTTTCTTGGAAGAGGGGGCGCTTACTCGTGTGGAAAGCGCTCCCCACTCGAAACGCCACTTGAAGCATCTTCCTCTTTCCTCCGGCCCCTCCCCCTCCCGGACCAGCGTGCTACCCCCTGATGGCCGCGGCGATGGACGTCGACGCCGCCGCCGGCGGCGAGAGGCGCCCGTCGGAGAAGGAGCTCTTCAGCGCCGCGGAGTCCGGCGACGCCTCCGCGTTCGCCTCCCTCGCCCCCGCGTCCCTCTCCCTCCGCAACGAGGACGGCCGCTCCCTCCTCCACGTCGCCGCCGCCGCCGGCCACCCCCAGGCACGCAAATAGAACTTCCACTTTCTAGAATCGGATAGGTTGGGTTAGGGTTTTGACGGTGTTTCGGTGGGTTTAGGTGGTGCTCGCGCTCGCGGAGGCAGGTGGTGACGCTGAGGCGAGTGTCCTGAACGCCAAGGACGAGGAGGGGTGGGCGCCGATCCACTCGGCGGCCAGCACGGGCAACGCCCAGATCTTCGACATCCTGCTTGAGCGAGGTACGAGGCCAGGCCGTTGGTTTGTGCGAATTGTGCTGTGCAATTTCCGCTACTAATTTCTAAGATTAGTTGGGGCAAAATCGGTACATGACGAGTTGACTTTTTCTGATGGTAATGTCTGTACGTGCAATTTCTTCTAAGTTCAGCAATTAGTTCAAATGCGTGCATTTCTGACATATTTGCATATATATAGTTAATGAAATGAATACTTATGTATTGACATGGGCATGTTGTTGCATTGTGCTTAATAGGCTCATGGTTGCTGTAGGACAATAACATTTCATATCAGTGTGTTGTTGTGATCACTGATGCACATTGCTTTAGGGTAAAATCCGCTGCTGGTTGCCCTTGTCTTCGTTTTGGTCCTTTTTCAAAGCTTCTGAAACATTGTGCTGCTGCATATATTGAATGGATAAGTTTCACATATTGTGCTAATTTGTCATTTGTGTATCATTGTATCCTTGAAAAAACAAAATGAGAGCTGAAAGAAATGCATGACTAGAACAGGGCATGGTATCTCACTGCTCTTTTTTTTTTTGCCTTGGAATGATATGGCTAATTTGCTAGTGTAGTGGTGGTTAGTTATTTGTCTACTTAACGCCTTTAAAGGACATAGTTGGTGTAGGCCTGTAACATTCAGATTGATGCTTGGTGCTGGTCGGTGACCTGAACTATGGTGCTTTTTTATTTCTTTCGGGTATCCATTGATATTGCTGCTATTTTTCTGAATGTCCTCTTATTGTTTCTTACTAAAAACTTTGCCGATCATATGCTGTGGTAATTTGTATATCCCGCAGTTTATAGATCTAATATGCATGTTCAGAACAGGCCTAGTGTATAGATGAAGGCTAAATGTTCTTATTTCCTTTAGTGAGCTTCGTGAAAAATTCCTGTTCTTCACAAAAGCCAAGTAAAGGTTTATACTTGTGTTCCAGAACACCAGAAAAGGTATTTTAGTGTGCCAGATTTTCTATTTATCTAGCAGCATTGAGAAGCATCATACTGTTCCCCTTTCACTATTTTATTTTAAAATTTCTGCAGTCTCAACTATTCAATATGTTACTAACGTTTCTGATCATAAATCTGTGCTGCCAGGTGCTGATGTTAACCTGACTACTGATGGTGGTCGAACTGCTCTTCATTACGCTGCAAGTAAAGGGAGGCTTAACATAGCTGAAAAACTAATATCACATGGTGCAAATGTCAACAAGAAAGACAAGGTATGTGGATTTTTAACAATTTAAGAGATATGTATCCATGTGGCATCTGTGGAGTTAGGACTCAAATCCAATAGAGGTGAACCGTGGTGAAGTAATTTCGGATGTTTGGTCATAAGATTGAACCGTTAACTATTGTTTCTTGCTATCATTTATTTTAGAAGAATTCTTGTCACCTAGAATCAGTTTGGACAAAGAAAACAATCATCTGGCAAAATTTAAAGGCTTTTTAGAATGTTATAGATGCTCTCTGGAAATATGTTGATCATTGTTACCACATATGCTACTACATTAATTCTGCATCTCTGAATCTCTGATTCCCTATACACTGCAAGTCTAACAACTGAACTTTTGTTAAACAAGTAACCTTCAGCTTCTTTCTTGAAACTTAACCTTCAACTTTTATCTTGTTAGTTTGGCTGCACGCCCTTGCATAGAGCTGCTAGCACTGGAAATGCTGAGCTTTGCGAATTTCTCATCGAGGAAGGTGCCGAGGTTGATGCTGTTGACAGGACAGGACAATCACCTCTGATGCATGCCGTTATATGCGAGAACCAAGGGGTATTTTTTTTCTGGCTTCCTTGTCAATGTGCATGGCTTAAATGATGCATTGTTTGTTAATGTGCGTGCCATTATATGAGAGCACAAAGAGGTAGCTTTGCATGGCTTTCTTGCATGAATCTGTTCAAGTAATATTGACTTTTTTATGCTCATGTGGTGATGTGTTGCATTGCAAATTCCACCTTGAATGCTGGTTTAAATTAATAATTCCTAACGTTGATCCTAGACTTTTGCAACTGCTTTTAAACTGCCAATTATTTCAGATTACCAATTAGTTCATTGGTCTGGCCAATCATTTCATTGTTGGCCTTCTGAATACCTGCGATACTAATTCTTGTGTTACAATCTTATTCTAGGTTGCTTTTCTGCTAATTAGACATGGTGCTAATGTTGATGTTGAGGACAAGGAAGGCTACACTGTCCTTGGTCGAGCATCGAACAGCTTGAGACCTGCGCTTATTGATGCAGCCAAGGCAATGCTTGAAGGTTGACGCTGTGCTGCTCAAAGGTAATGGAAGGTGTGTGGGATAGAAAAGGTGTACTAAGCAGAAGTTCTAGGTGTGTTCCTGGTGTAAGCTAGTTGCTCTGTCCAGAATCAAACGATGACCTGGGATTTTCTGTTGCTCAAAGTTGCAATTTTGGTTCTCTTAACCTTGTAAACATTTTGCTAGCAACCAGCAGTAAACTTATGCCTCCCCTCTCCCGCCTTTTTTGGTCGTTATACTCCGTACCTTTATTTTCCTTCCCACTGCGTACCATGAATCCATGATAGAACAGTCCTTGATTGGCAGCGTGTTGCCTTACTGTAAACCTTGCCCGGATGTGGACAGCTGTGAACAGATCAAATATTTACTACTTGTTAGCTTGAGGCTGACCTTCAGATCACCAGATGAATAAATAAATTGTTATACAATACAGTATCGTCAAACATCACATTCCTGTATTGCTCACTGCACCCTTCTTTGACCCGTTGTTTACCTTTGGTCGATACTCAGCTGTGGTTTCAACTGAAGCGATTTAAATTGGCGTTGTAGAGTACTATACATTTTGACACCGATGGTCTCCCCAAGTCCCAACTATATATCTCGCGCGCGCTCGAGAAGCGCAAGTTGCGTTGCGCTCAGCATCCGTGCCATGATGACCGCAAGCCGAGCGCGCTCTTGTTGATGCCATATAATTAGACTTCATTAACGCGTGCCCAAGCAGACCCCACGGCCTCTGGTGTGTTGATGATCACAGCGCAGCGCAGCATCTACTCCTCTGTCCTGAATTCCCGAGAGCGAGAGGTGCGGTTCCTTCTGGTGGCGGGTGACGGAGCGGTTCGCTGAACTGCTAGTTTAGGCTTTGCTTCGATCCCGGAACAGTCGGTGCGCTACTATACTTGATGCGAGACTGCTCGTGGCAGCTCAATCACACCCGTTGCGGCAAGGGAAATCGGAAATGTAACGGGGATACGCAATGCTAGAATTGCGCTTTCGGTCGGCTAAGGATAGACCCGTACTCCGTCCCTGCAGTTTGTTTGCCTGTTTCGTTGTTCCCATTTTCTTCTTGCTTCCCTCCTGAAGTGCGGCGGATATAACGTAAAGTCGCGCCCCACTCACTGACCGGGAAGAGTGGCGGGTAGGAGTACTCGTAAGCAAGCCCGTAGTAAATGGAGAGATCCGCACCGTCGCGCCATCAAGGCCACGTGATGTTGCACATGGTTCGCCGGCCGCTGCCACGGCTGGGCGACCGTGAGGCCGTGAGGTACGCGAGCCGGCGAGCGTTTTGTAGCACGCGACGGACCTGCTGTAGGGATCCAGCTTCTGCTATAGCTGATTGACTAATGGCTCATGGCGCCGAGTAACGGCAGCGCGATTACTGAAGAAACTGGTGCCTAAAAACATGCAATCAGCCAAAAGCCATGCTACTGAAAAAACTGGAGTACGTACGCGGCAGACGAGCTCCAGGAATTCCGAGCGCACGGAAGCTGCATCGGGGATGAGGACACGCGCCCAGCAACCTGCGTGGCAGAAGTAAACCATGCGCGCGCGAAACGGGGACGAGCCGGCATATCTCGCGCAAACAATGCGCGGAAGATCATGCCGGAACGCGAGCTCGATAGGCTACGGGCACCTGCTCCCGGTCCTAGGCAAGGGGCGCGCGCATGGGTTGTGCCAGTAGCCACCGGAACGTTCCCGAACCATTGAGATGCTCGCCACATTCACTCGGGCTACCCGGCCGTTTGTTCCGAATCAGGGCCGAGAAGCGGCGACCGGGATTGCACGGATCAGAAAAGGGAACGGGGATATCTTCATTCAAAAAAAGAAAAAGAAAAGGGAACTGGGATCCTTTCCTCCCTCCATGAGTCAAGATGCAAGGCCAAAAGCCAAGTTAATCCAGCTAGAGTTCTTCACACTTAACTGACAATCAATCTCAGTTCAATCAATCGTTTCCGCAGCAGATCCACGCCACTAATCAACCCAACACGACACCGACCACACACCACTACCACGAACTCCTCTTCGGAGTCCAATCACACTAGAAAAAACAAAATTGAAAAGAGAAGGGCTCCAAATTGAACGAAAGAACCCGAGCTCGAATGGAGGGCTGTCTGCCTAGATTCTTTTTTCCCAGCTAACTAGACCATCCTGAGGAGCGCGGCGAGCACGGCGACGGCGGCGTAGAGGACGGCGGCGTGGGACCTGGCGAATGCGACGGCGACGGCGGCGGACCTGTCCTTGGCGGACTGCGGCGGGGACGGCGGCGGCAGCTTCTGGGCCTTGATGGCGAGGCGCATCCCGCCGTAGCAGTAGCCGTAGCTGCAGATGAAGTAGTAGGTCTTGGTCTCGTTGAGCTGGAACGCGAAGCTGCGGCCCTTGCTGTAGTTGTAGATGGCGTTGGTGGCGTCGCACTTGTTGTACCCGGTCTCGTCCACCTGCACCACGTCAGCCTGCCCCGCCGTGTAGTAGAACACTGCCAATTAAAAACGAGCGGATTCAGGAGGAGACAAGCCGCGCATCGATTCAGATCTGAGAAGAGATGCGGAGGGAGAGGAGGAGCAGGCAGGAGAGGCAGGCAATGCGTTGGCCTTACCGAGCCAGTCGTCCTTGTAGAAGGGGCTGTGCTGCGTGACCCAGTCGGAGTAGTTCACGTTGGGCTTCCAGTTGATGCTGATCTTGTTCGCCGCCGACCTCGACGGCAGCGCCGCGCACGCCGCCAGCGCCAGCAGCAGCGCCGCCGCCACCCTCTTCCGCCCCATCATCGTCCCTTCCCCTCTGGTCGTCCCGTTGGTGGGTAAACAATGGCCGGAGCGGAGAAGCAAGCGGCCGGGCCAAGCTACTACCAGAGGGAGGTGGCGGCGTTCGCGTGGGTGGCTCTTGTCTTTTGCTTCGACTGTGCCGAGCTGAAGCTAGCGAGGAGACGAGAGGGGAGTGTGAAAGAACGCGTGGGTCGGCTGGGGCCCAATCCCAATGGATGAGTGGGCGCCGCCGGCGCCGGGGAGCAGAGCAAGCAGACCGGAGGCGCTGTCCGCGTCGGATCTGTCGCGGAGCTCCGCCGTGTGGTGCGGCGCGTGCCCCGCCGTCGTCCGCGTCGTTTTCGGTTGCAAAATGGATGGATGGATTGGGCCGGGGTGTCCAAACTCGAGCGCATGCGGCGCCAATTCGCCGTTGCTGTCCAGGAGATTTCGTGATCGGACACATGTTCAGACGGCTTGCAGCACCTTGGAGTTATCCTGTGTTTTCTTATTTTTTTAGAGGTTAGTATATGCAAAGGGGAATCAGAACAAAATAGCAGTTGTTTCTAGTTTGTTTTCCAAGTATGTCTGAGCTGACATTTATGTGTCAATTTTATGGGTTTTCAATTCCTTCGTTTCCTTTGATCCAATGCCGGGTGGAATGCAGGTTTGCTTAGGTCTTGTTTGGATATAACCTGCTTTGTTTGCAAATTGTACATGGATTACAGTGAAAATAAACAAAACTGTCAGCAGCTCAAGGGATGGTGGGCCACGAAGTAGCAACAGGACCAGGCGGCCCAGCACGCGCTTTGCCGGCAACGAATGGGCTTCGTAGTGCTTGCATGCACTTAAAGGGCCAAGAGCCCATGTAAGGAGAGATATATACTGAACAAGAAGGGAGAGAGAGGGCATTCAGCTTGTAGATAATTACTGTTCTTCTTCCTCGGCAAGAAGCTGTCATCCGCTCTCCTATCTGCTCCTCTCTTTTCCTCTGATCTGCTTCTCCTCTGTCCAATTCCTTCCTCTCTGTTAACAAAAACCTCTCTCCCAATCCCTTTCAGCATATATATAGATTGGAGGGGTTACTATGTATCCAAATTCTGAGTCCTTGTTAGGTTTCGATAACACTGCCATTGGGTTTTGAACTGAAGTCCCCTGTTAGCGACTCATTAGATCGCTGGAAAACCGGTTTAAGGTCAAATTGGGCCACATACAAAACCTCTTTCAAATCAAAGAGAGAAGAAAGAAAAAGGGAAGAAGATCCTCGGGAGCTGTGAGAGGTCAAAAGATCTTGCACATGCAGTCTGCTGTCTCCGTCACCCTTTCGCAGCATTTGTTCCTTGTTTTCTCCTTTTTGTCTTCTCCAGTTGCAGTGTTTTTCTCTATTTTTTTTTAGCTCAGTGCTGGGGCTTGGCATGGGCTAATGGGCTGCGATCATGAAACGTTCCGGACCTAGCGGGCTAGTTTGTCAGCTCGGACTCATTCTCCAGGTTTTATAGGCTTTCCCTTCCACATCAACAGGCCTTCATCGAGCCTGGCCCAACTCTCAACGGATTCAAGCCCACGACAAGACAGAGCAAATGCTTACGATCTGTCCTTGACTCCTTGAGATTCCATCCCGTACCAAGTACTCCGTACTCAACGGCCCTCGACCAAATGCTCATTCCCGGGGCAAAGGAGCACCAGCCATTGCCTTTGCCTTTCCTATCCTATTCCCCCATCAGAGCTGTAGTATCCACGTGATGACACGAACCCTAGATCTGCTGGAGCCTTTCCAAATTCCAACCCAACCAACCAACAGCAATGACGAGCTCGTAAAGAGAAGACACAGAGATAAAAGGCTGCAAAGGCAAAGCTACACCTCCGGAGCCGGCGGCCAGTGTCTTTCTGCATGGTACCTTGGCGCCACGCCACTGTTACCGGACAGTAAAGGTAAAGCCGAGGGCGGCAAGGGAAAGTGGGGATCGAATTCACCCGCGGCTGCTCCCGCCGCTTTCCTTTGCGATGACAATTGACAAAGCCTTTTGTTGGGTCACCACTCATCACCTCGCTTTCTATGCTTCCATTTCCATGTTTAATTTCCAGGCTGCCGCCACCCTCGTGAAAGTGAAAAGAAGCGTAATCTGTTCATTTTTTTTTGAGATTAAGCGTAATCTGTTCATTGAAAGTGAAAAGAAGTGGTATATGATGACATGCCGGGGCATCCGGATATCACAGGTCAACTTAATTTTTCCAACACCGACCGACCGACAAACCTAACGAGCGCACTGCATCTATCGAACTGGCACGCTACAGATTTGGTGTTACCCGAGTCAATACAACGGGCAATCCCGGGCACCTGTGTTCGCGATCAATGTTGCCATCCGGCAGGGCCGCGCGGCGCGCTGCGTACCAGGGATTCAGGATTCAGTGCGAGCGACGCGCCACCGTATGGCCGAGACCAACCCAGCTCACACGCGTATAGACACGGCCGGTCGGTGGCAGCGTGGCAACGTCGCGGGACCCCGGAGATCGAGAGCGGCTTGCTAGATCGGCAAGGGCTGGATAGTTGGATCATGGATGCGTCGCGTGGCGTGGCGTGGCGCGCCGGTGGAGAAGATGAATGGAACGGCGGTGCCACCGCGACGTCGCGTCCCCAGGGGGACACTGGACGGGGACGCTCCGCAGAAGACCTGTGATTTGTGGTAACTGTGGATACCGTGCACGCTTCACCATGGCTGCTCTGTCCAACCAGTGATCTCGATTGTTTTTCCCTTTTTGTCTTCTCAGTCCGAGTGATTTTTTTCTCTTTTTTTGCGAGCTCAGTGCTGGCCCTTCTATGGGCTGAAATGAGGAAACATTCCGGACCACTAACAGACCACTTTGTCAGCTCTCAGCGAGGCCGGCCCAACTCTCAGCGAATCTAAGCCCACAACGAGACACAGTAAATGCTGCGCGATCCGTCCTTGTGATTCCATCCCGTACCAAGTACCAACACCACCAGCGGTAGGGCAGAGCCCCAGAGTACTCACCCAGTAAACAGTTGCCGCCCACAGTGATCCATGAAAAAGTGGGACGCAGGGGTAAAAGTACATCGCCATCACACAGTATCATGCAGCAAAATGAAAGAAAAATAGCCGCGCCCGCGCCACGCCCGGGATCACGATCAGGAGCCACCAAAGCAGCCAGGGACCTCTATCTCTACCTCTCTGAGTGTGGGGGTGAGATGAGAAAGAGAGAACACCCCGCAGATGAGATGCTAAAGGGGCGCCAAAGATTATAGGATCCATCCGCTGCTCGCGCCTGTTCTTGCAAGACGCGATGGTCCATGCCCGGAAAGGCCGAAAGGCCCCGCGCGCCTGCGGTGCTTATCTTAAGTCGCAAGGTTTTCTTTCCCGCATGGAACAATCGCTACCGGCCGATGCCCCGGCTCCCTTTTCTGGAGCTGGATGGAGTGGACGCCGGCTCTTGGTTGTTGGGGCACGAACACGTGTGGATTCAGGATTCGCGTGTGTTTAGTACATGCAATGGCATCACGACGAACAGGTTGATGTGAAATTGCGAGAGTAGTCTTGTGTAGACATTTGATCTGGTACGAGTTTGAACTGAACTACACAAAGTTCAAGTTCTACGGCTCGGGTAAGAGTCTGCTTCTGCATTGCATTGAATTTCAAGCTAAGTATCTTTCGCAAAAAAAAAAGAATTTCAAGCTAAGTATGGTATGGACTCTTATGCTACGAGTACTAATCTTCTCTCTCATCAATCATGCTTGGTTTAATTTCGCTAATAAAGAAGCGGGGAATATCGAGCTGCGTACGACCAAAACTGCAAAAATATTGGTGTGTGAGATCGGGCAGGCGAGGACTCAGGACGCTGGCGCGCGGCAGCTTTGGCCAGGCCCAGGCCCAGGCCTGCCCGCGCGGCTGGCAGGCGGCAGCACAGCCGCACAGCACAGGACTTGACTGTCCGAGGCTGCGACCCTGTCAGCCCTGCCCCGAATCAATCGGCTCTTTGACTCCCCGAGGCCCGAGCGCGGAGGCGGAGGCGGCTCGCCACCAGCCCTGTCAGGTTCTGGGCCCCGGCCCGGGACGCCGGGACAGCCCCGGACGGGGACAGCAGCAGAGGGGTTGTTAATACGTAACCTAAATTTGCCAGTTCTAATCAGGCAGGTGGGCCCCCGGGGAGCTACGTGAAGTCTACTTTTTCTCTCTCTCAGATCTCGTGATCCACAGCGTCAGCGGATTAGATTAGACAGATACACTTCATCGTGGCCTACTTGCAGTTGATAAGTCTAAAGTGTGTGACCCATCTGTGGTTTTATGCTAGTACCAGTAGTTTATATATACACGAATCATTCTGGTGATCTGGTCTCGTAGGTTTGTTTGCTTGCTCGTTTCGAATTGCCAAGCTAGGTGGTTGAGTGAAACTTGTAACGTGTGTTTTCTTTTGTACTGTGTTATTTACTAATCAGAAAGAATTACATCGGTCTGATTAGTTCTGATGAGGCACTTCATGTCTGTCTACTCATGATTCCAAAGCACTGATCCAGAATCCTTCTCCCAATCAGGAGACGCGTGCTGGTGACATGTGCTTCTCGGACGCGTTCTGGAAAGGCAAAGCAAGCCGCACCGGGCTTGTGTCTTTTCTTTCTCCATGGAGCCACGCCACTGTTACCAGATAGTAAAAGCCGAGAGCGGCAAGGGAAAGTGGGGATCGAGTTCACCCGGCAGCTGCTCGCGCCGCTTTCCTCGCGACGACAAGCCTTTTTGTTGGGTCGTCGTCGTCGCCTCGCTTTCTAGGGTTCCACTTCTTCCATGTCTTGCAGGGGGTAGGGGTTAGCGCACTGCCAAATCCCCGCTTCTTTCTGGATGCGGCCACTATCGTCCAAGTGAAAAGAAGCATAATCTCCGCACCAGATGCCATCCTACTGCAGATAAAAAGTAGATTATTCGGATATTAGTACGATGACCACGGTTTTTACAATGATATTTCGTGCTGCCAATTCGATGGCACGGCTCGTGATAAACTTCGACGTGCCGTGACAGCAGATATCACTGGCCTGCTTTTCCAACACCGACGGTCAGACCTAAAAGGTGCATTGAACTGTGAGACTGCAGATTTGGTGTTATGCGAGTCAAAACACGGGCCATTCCAGCCACCTGAGGTAGTCATGATCAACGCTGCCAACCGGCGAGGCCGCGCGCGCACGTGCGTATTAGACACTAAGTACGAGCGACGACGTGCTACGTGGCCGAGACCGAGACAGACCCAGCTCGCACGTACAGACACGGTCCGTCGCAGCGTGCCGTCGCACGTCGCGGGACCAGAGATCAGGAGCGGCTTGTTGGATGGGCATTGGCATTGGCATTGCATGGATCATGGGTGCGCACGGCGTGCCGACGGAGAAGGTGAACGGAACAGCAGCGCCGGCGCGACGCGACGCGACGTCACGTCCACACGGGGAAACCAGACGCGGACGCTCCGCAGAAGATCCGCGACACCATATCGCCGTCCCAACGGCCGTCACATGGCCACGGCTTCCCGAGACCGAACTGATTTTTTTCTGCCTGTCTTTTCGTCCTGGGATTCCACGTCCCGCTGGATTCGCAACGTTGCGGCCGTGAAGCTAAAGAAAAAGACGAGACCGACGCAGACAGCGGGCGCGCGTCACGTGAGCCACGTCGACGCGCTGAGCCGGCCAAAGAAACCTCACCAACGGCCACACCAAATCGAGGCGCAGGAGGAGATCCCACGCGCGCCGTCGCGTACCGGCCCAGCGCAGGCAGAGGAGGCGAGGCAGCGCCGTGCTCCGCTCCGTACTCGGCTACTCGTTCGCCGCCCGGCGCCTCCTGACCCCACGAGCCTACTTGGCTGGATATCAATTTATATCAAATTAAAACTATGACACGTCAAAATTATGGTCAATTAAAACTAGGTTAGATCAAAATTAGACTATGAAATTCAGGTATTCACTTGATTTAGGGTCTGATTGGACATGCCAAAATGTGGGCATGATAAAAAAAGTTTTGCTAAAATCTGGGAAGTTTTTAAAGTTGTCACTTGATTTGATACTAAAATGTGACACCCAAAAAAATTTAGCCTTGAACCAAACAAGTGCCAAATTTTTTGGACTTGCCCTCATTTTGGCTTGGCAAGTTTTGGATCCCAACCAGACCCCATATTGCCCTCGTACGAACGAACACACCTTTCCATTTACCTGGTCCGCAATGTTAGCCAACGAGCGTCCTCTCTGGTTCTCAGAGTTCGCAATTCACGCTTCACATGGTCAGAGACTCAGAGACTAGCCCTTAGATATAAAATTCCACCATCAAAGTCCACTAATTGTACTCGGCGAGAAACATTTTAAGCCTAATTAATTATTTTTTAATTTTTTATAAATACAAACGAAATATTATAATATCGCAATAATTATAAATTGACCCAAACCTCTAAATCTCCACCCCTATTTTGCATGTCAACAAGGCTAGCCGACGGTGCTGGCCAGTGGCCACGACGCCAACCGGTAAGCCCCGATGGCTTTGAGAGTCTGAGTAGGGCCGGCGGTGTCAAGCGGTTCAAAGTTCCGCTACTGGTTTTTAAGAAAAGGAAAACTCAGGTATCTTACTTGAACAATGCATGGCGCTTGAGTACTTACTTATATGTCTGTGCTGAGAAATTAGAGTTTGTATTTGAGTGGTTTGAACTCCGTCCGTCTCAACCTTATCATAAACAACTTTGCCAAAATACTATAATTACCATATGTCAATTTCAGCTGGATTTGTTCATACGGCAGGCTCGAGTCTATCGCCACTCAAGCGTTGCATCGTACCAAAAAAATAGAGAAAAACATTTTGGTGATGTAAAAATACAACCAGTCATACGAACACGTCACGGGCAAACTCACAAAAGGCGTGCATTATGGCACTTCCATTAAAACCGGCCAAATCGGTTTGTACCAAACCGGATAGTGCGCCTTGTTTTGTTTTAGAGCTGCTAGGTCATTTAAATCACTTTCATTTGTCGTCGAGACAAATGAAGAACAAAAATTTTGAGTTTAGAAGAGTAGGTCAAATTGAAATGGCAAAATGATTAAAGTTAAATATTTTTTAACAATTGGATACCCTCAATTAGTCAATTCCATTATAGTATAGGGCGTGGGGTATCTTGATCCGGAGATGTCAGAAAGTTTATGAATCATGTACTAAAATACAATTTGGGTTATATGAAAAAAAATCGCCAGTGTGGCTGATTTTCTCGAGTAAGGATCTTTCTAAAGTCATAACTCTCTCGTCCAAACTACAGATCAGATGTTGTATATATATTTTGATCAAGTTAACGAAATCTATCAAACAGTGGAGTTCAACTCACAATTTGGCAACGTTCTCTGGAACGATCTAGTTAGACTGGTTTTCTAGACGTATTAATGGACTATTAACGTGGCGAATTGGCTTATAGTCCAATAATAGGACGGTCCAGTGGGACGATGGCGTTCCCGTCGACAACGAGATGCCAATGGTGATTTCGGGAATCTCCATCTTTGCCGGCTGATAAGTCCTTCGAAGGTGCTTATAGGGATAGTGTTTACGTACGTGTATTCATAGTGATGAGTATGTGTGCGTGTGTGAGCGTCTACGTTGTACCGTGTTATTAAAAAAAGACTATTAACGTGAGTTATCACAAAACCAAAGGCGTGGAGCACGGAAGAAGAATTTCGCAGCTCGTGTCACAGAGAAGTAGCAATATATACTTGCCATGTCCAGGCCGAAGCATGAGGACAAGAGCACGATCTACGCAACAGCTGCGGCTCCGGCGCCCATCCCATGATGCGCGTGCAGCAGCAAGATCTGATGTCCACCCCGCGAACAAGTGGGCAGCATCTGGGCTGGGCGGGCCAGCTCCAACTCCAAGCCAGGCTCCCGACGAGTCGGTTGCTTTCACAGGCAGCCAGGCCCCGAGCCCGTGCCCGTCCAACAGCCAGACGCCAGTAGACGCGGACGTGTCCTGCGACACGCGCGCAGGTACATACACGGACGCACGAGACGCTGCCCGCGGGCCCCGCGCGCAGGGAAGGAGGAGGGGATCCTGGTGGGTGGTGGCCATCATCAATGCGGGCGTGAGATCCTCGTCCTCTTCGCGCCAGGCGGCCTGGGGTTACTGTGTGCGCGCGTACGAGTAGGAGCCTAGGAGGGTGAGGGCAGGAGTAGGACGAGACGAACACAGCGCGGTGCAGGGGCCTCTGCCTACCACAGGGCAAGGCATGGTCGCTTACACAGTTGAGGCTGCTGCACTCGCTGGAGACGCCCCCCGTGCAGAAGTGAAGTTTGGGGGGTGGGTTTTCCCGTTTCCTCGCTACGTCGGCCTTGTTTAGTTCCAAAATTGGGACACCAAATTTGGGAGGAGAATGTCCCATCGAAATCATTGCGACACTGTAGTATTTCGTTTGTATGTGTGAAAAATTGTTCAAAAATTAATTAATTAGGCTCAAAATGTTCGTCTCGCGGAGTACAACAAAACCGTGCAATTAATTTTGTATTTCATCTACATTTAGTACTCCATGCATGTTATGATATTTTGATGTGATGGAGAATCTTCTTTTTGCATAGTGAATTTGGGAGTGCCTTTTTTTCATCTAAACAAGGCCGAAATGTCCCTGCTGCTCTGTTTACGCGTGCATGCTCTCTGCTGGTGGGCCCGGCTCCGTGCGCGCTACTCCCTCTGTTTCTAAATGTAGGTCGTTTGACTTTTTTATCCTAAGTTTGACCGCTTGGTCTTATTCAAAAAATTTATGAAAATATAGTCAAATTTAAAATATTTTTGTAGATTATATATAAATAAAGCAATTCATCATAAAATATGATAATTTGCACAAAATTTTGAATAAGACGAAGCGGTCAAACTTGAGGTTAAAAAGTCAAACGACCTATATTTAGGAACGGAGAGAGTACCTTGTTGATTGACTCGTTGACTGTGTTGATGGAATATTTATTGTGAAAAATAAATGACCCCTTTTTTTTAAAAAAAATTGCCTGGATGTCAATCCGGCTCCCTCGGGAGTCCGGACATATGCGAGAGATTGCGACCGTATTTTAGAGGAGGAGATCGTGTGACCGGGCTGGGTACTTTTGGAATAAGCCGTTAGGTAAATAAATGTTTAAGGTCAATTTTAGTGGGTATTTTATGTCATTAAATGTACTGATGTGGCATAAAAGAAAAAAAAACAAGAGTTTCATAAGATGTGAGAGGAGTTTCATCACTATGACACTCACACAGTTACTTAGTTCCTGATATAGGTAAATGTGTAGTGAAATAGTGTACTGAAACTGGTCTAAGTGCGCTCGATTGGAATCTATCCCCTTCATCGTGTTGCCTTTATTTGTAAGTGTGTCACGCGTGGAGTGTGGACTATGGATAAGACTTTTCGGTAGGAAAAAAAACGAGCATTTCGCATGGAATGAGCTCTATGCGTTCTACTGCCGAGTTTTGATAAGTTTATCCTTATTTCGATTTTACATTGGCGTGTTCCTATTGGAACTTCCTGCCGTTATGAGACCGAAATGGTATGAAGAAGGTATATAGAATAGTAAACTTGTTTTTTTCTTTTTATTTTTAATCTACAAAGTTTTAATAATAGTACGTGCAAAATTAGATTTTAACAATTTTAAAATATTTTTTTGTGCATTCGTTATGAAGATATAATAAATTATAAAAGATAATAATATACAAGTCTCATCGATTTTTTTTCTCCATGCCTAACCAGGATGCGCTAATATGAGCAGTCACCACCGCAAAGAAAATGGTAACAAACTATATCAACTTGTACAAATAACACCGTACCTACCCGTGGTCCTGTTGTTCGATCACGCCATATTTTAATTTGGAAGCCGTGCTTTTGACAGCCTAACTATCTAGAAATATGCCAACATACATCAATGCACGTACTAGCTCTCATGTACGATACAGCTTCTTCAGATGGCAACATTTGTGGGTATCGCCTCCTTCCAACTTTGCCTAGTCGCAAGCAACTGGAATTTCGGTCCGTGCCTTTTGCCGGGCAGAAATTTATGATTTCCTAATCTTACATAGTTTCTTTTGTCTTGGCTTCCACAGTTATATGGCTTTTCCACGCACTCTCGAAAGTTGTACTACTCGTTAATTTATCAGGTTCTATGGAGCCGACCACCCATCTTCTTTATCAACGGTGGCTTCGTCGAATTGAAGACGCACCTTATTTGTCCACAATATGCTCATCATCACTCGGGAACTTCCTGTACACGTATGGTGGTAGACTTTGAGAATGCCAATTCACTCGCAAAAAAAAGGGGGAGAGAATGCCAATTCGACATATTAAAGCCGGTGTGCGGTTGCATGAGTGTGTTACACTGTACAAAGAATTCGCCACTCGAAACGAGATCAAACTGTGTACGTACTAGCGATTATAGTTTTGAAGTTCAGAAACTTGGCGATCAAAGCAGCAGAAAGCTTATTTTCAAAAAAAAAGCAGCAGAAAGCAGAGAGTCCAAGTGGCCTCAAAGCTAAATCAGACAGGAGCAGCCCGTCGCATACCAAAACCCATGCCAACCGCATACTTTACTTGGTAACCGACGAAGTCCTGAAACTGAACTTGCAAAAAGCTCCCTTCCGGCCGTGTGGTCACACGTTCCGATCACCCATGTTACTGATCTAACGATCTAATTAAAGGCCTAAAACAAACGTACTCCTACTCCACCTCGCGCGAGTGAGTGAGGCGCACTCGTGTGTGTCGCCGTCTTAATTCCTCCTCGCAGTTTCCTGGTGAGCCCAATGAATGCGAGTGACGTCTCTCGGGCTCGAAGCATACGTACCGTTGTTCAACTGGGGACCGGCTCGCTGCATGCCATTAGTGCGACGCAACGCAACCGAGACGAGACGATCACCCATCCAACCAACCGATCCCTTGGGGATTGGGACGGCGCCCCTGGGTTTGGGTTTGGGTTACCACCTCGCCGTCGTTCCGGACGCCGGGGCATGGGAATGGGGAGGGCGACGCGCAAACGGACGGAGACGGCGGAGGATTTTGATTCCGTTGCTGGCCTCCTCCGGCGGCTCGCGGAATCCGAGGTTGAGATGGACGAAACCCAATCCAATCCATCCCCACGCGGCCACGCCAAAACCCGACATGCGGTCGGTCGCCGTCGCCCGTAGGGACGGACGGTCAGGATTAAGCGGGAAGTATCTTGATTAGTTGCGGTATAGTAATAACTCCGCTAGAATACTGGTGCGGGATTCTGTCAGCTGATTAGTGTATAGTCCTGCTCGTGGAGCATTACGGGAGACACGCTGTCATCGGCTGGTCCTCGTGATCCTGGCAAAAGGGTGCGCGCGTGGGGGGCCACATGGCAGACCCAGGTAGGTATCGGGATACGGTGGCCGCCCTGGCCCGGGGGGCATCAGTATCTACAGTAAACTCGACACACTCGAGCAGCCGAGCTGCGGTACTTTTCCCCGGGCCTCACTCTCAGGGCCGGGGTGGGCCCCGCGTCCAGGCCTTTGGGGGCATCTGCGGCTGCAGCCATTGGATCGAGCAAAAGAGGGGGGAAGAGAGAGAGAGGGAGAGAGGGGGAGCAGCGAATAGGAGTACAGTACAGGCAGCTGATTGATTGTTTTCTCTTCCCAACTTTACCATGCTTATCTCTCCCCTTTTCTCTCCCTCTTTTTTTCTTCTTCTTCTTCGTCTTTTCTTTCAATGTGCTGATGTGCATTGTTTATTTATCAATCCAACCTCCAACAGGATACTTTTTTGCCAAGTGTACAT
This sequence comes from Echinochloa crus-galli, assembly GCA_900205405.1. Lineage (NCBI taxonomy): Eukaryota > Viridiplantae > Streptophyta > Magnoliopsida > Poales > Poaceae > Echinochloa > Echinochloa crus-galli. The sequence continues at coordinate 353,593 of OAMR01000242.1, read as the reverse complement.
GCGAGACCACACACGTACAGATACGGTACTCGAGCTTTGATGACCTCATAACTCATATTCGGTTGAGTTAAGCATTGATGCCATCAAGTGAAACTACACAATCAGCCACACCTTGTAGCACTATATGCAAGCGTCACAAAGATCTTGGAAGCTCATGCCGTCTTCTTGGGATCCTTTTCGTTTGTTGTGGGATTTGCAACCTCCGTCCCAACAACCCATCATTTTCTGTCCGACTTAAAACAGGAGATCCGGACCCCCTGATTTGCAAATAGAAGAGTTGGTTGTGTGTTTACGTATTCATTGACCATGATCTAAAAAAAATTCATTGACCATGATACCGACTAAACATGTGGTTACAAAGATTACTGAGAAAGCGAGCGCTCGTGAATTCTGCGACCCAACTCGCGTTGAACCTGTCAGTTTCCCATCTAATTATCCGTGCAGAGAGTAATTAATTCACAAACACGAAGAAACTATAAACATACAATACGTATCTGAACGAGTATATAATCTAATACGGGTGATTTGAAAGGTTCAGCGACCGGAAGAACGGGGTACGGACTCTGCAGGGGTCATGTGATGTGAGCTGAGCCAAAAAAAAAAAGTATCACGAGGAGTAAAGATGGCTGGTTTTGTAAGATTTGGAAAGGAAGTTTGGTGCTGTCCTCTGAAGTAGCATGGATTTTTTTTTATATCAAGCTGCTTCTTTCTCTCTCCCCCACCAGCAAGCAAAGGGGTGCACAGATTCTCTCTCTCAAGCGTCACAATCCCCCCAAACTCTTTCTAAGGCCACCCAAGGAAACACGGAAATACAAATCATCACTGGGAGATCAGCTGATTCTCTATTTCAATAATGAAACGGCCCATGATTATCACGACTGATAATATAGTTAGTTCCGGGAAAAAATTCTGATGGAGACAGCAGCAGGTGGGGAGGGAAAACAAGTGTCTGTTTTCTCTATTTTATATTTTGTTTATTCTGATGAGAGAGAGAAAGGGAGAGATGGGGATAAAAGTGGGTGAGGAGGACTGAGGAGGAAGGATCAGCAGGAGGAGAGAGAATAAAAAGACCAGATGTCAACAAATCTGCCTGTCCTTGCACGTAGTTTAGAAGAAGGTTGTTCCATTCCCTTCCTCAGAGGAGAGAGAAAGTGAGCAAGGGGGGAGCAGCAGCAGGCAACACCCCACACAGAGGAGAGAGAAAGGAGAGAGAGAAACAAGAGAGAGATAGAGAGAGGGGGAGGCAGAGCACATAACCAAACAACACCCATCCAAAAACCCCGAAAGGAGGAAAAAGGAGAGAGAAAACCACGCAGTCGTTTGTTCAGACAAAACAAGAACAAGAACCCACCAGTACGCACTCCCCCCTCTCTCTCCTCCCCCTCCCTCCGCCAGTCCGCCCCCTGGCCCATCAGATCCAATTCCTTCCCCGACCCCCATCCCGGATCCGCCGCAATTCCTTCGCGTCTCGAGCTCGATTGCTCCCTGCCCGTGGAATTTGCTCCTTTTTCCCGCAAGAATCCCGCCTTGGCCGGCGACTTGGGGGCAAGCGCTGAGGGGCGCTTCTGCTGGGCGTCTCGGGGCCATGGGCGTTCTGGAGCCCGCCAGGCTGTTCGTCCGCTGGATACTGAGGGTCGTCAGGCTCAATCCGCTGCAGCGCAGCGCCGAGAGCCGGTGAGGTGAAAATTTTACTCCGCTGGTTTGTTCGGCATAGCGTTATAGCTATAGCTCGGTTGTTGTGAAAGAGATGCAGCTTTTCTGCCTTTTTTTTGAGCCGTCCAAGGTTCTGATTTTTTCCCCTTTCCTGAAATTGGGTTTCTGTTGCAATTAGTTCCCTTGTCAAATTTCGGTTGGATTGACGGCAAGGAGATGATAATTGCATCTAGTCTTCGCAGCCTTTCGGTTTCCACGTTTGGTAATGATAGGTGGCTTGAGGGAACTGGTTGTAGGATTTATCAAGTGCGTTGAACTGTCGGGAGTTGACTTGTCTTCTCTCCTTCAGTTCCTTCTTGTCTCGCGAGTTGACATCAAAACAGCTGTACCTGCATATTCTTTTTCATTGTTTGGGCCTTCGATGCTGTTTCTTTTGATCCTATGTGTGCTTGCCTGTTTATTAATAGGGGTAGTGAGTTTTGATCTTGCATTGTGTGTGTGTGATACAACACATTGAGCATCTTGTTTCTTAGATCTTTCACATTACTCACTGCAGTGTTTGATGGACAGGTAATTCCTCGTGAACGCATTTAGCTTAGGAAGTTACTATTGGCTGCTCATTCAGTTGAGCAGGTTGAGCTATATATTTAGCTCGACACAGTGAAGAGACGCATTGCCTATACTGTGTGTTGCGTTGGCCCTCGAACATCCTGTTGGTGTGCTGTGCTCGGAAGGTCACATAATCCACTTGGCTGTATTCTGGAACAGTAATGGGCATCGGACCACGATAAATGCAGGCTTCTTAACTTGGTAATTATTCAATGGAACCCTCGCTTTTTAATAGCTTCATCTGGCAACTGTTTGTCTTTGATATAATGTAGTCGGTCATTTGTGCTGGCTTTGGGTTTCTCGCCTCGGTTGCTAGTATTTCATATTTCATCGCTTGGTACAGTACCTTTTTGGATAGCAATGTCGAGCTGAGCATCTTAAAACTGCCTACATAATTTGTCTACATTGTTTTTTATGGGTTGTTGATGCCAGCGGAACTAACAACCAACATGTAGTATTCGATTCATTACTTGAGTTCATTCATTCTTTACACCCCTTGAGATTAGCATTGGAATTGCAACTAGAGTTAGACATCACTATTGCAACTGAAGTGTACAAACTGCCACAATAAAGTTGTGACATCCAGCTGACTGAAAGTTTGTTTTTTCCTGCATATACACCTAATAACCATCCTTAATTAAATTTACAAGAGGTTAGTGTTTTCTTGTAAGAAGCTAATTTCTTATGTCTGTCTTTTTTCAACATTTTAGGCCCATATTAGAGTATCTTCACCGCAATATATTTTATTTATACAATTGACATTTGATTGACTGGTCTCTTGCACAGTTTGCAACAAGAATGGGGACAAAAGTAGAAGGGGAAAGCTATATGCCTGGATATTATGCCACGGGGGATCTCAACATGGAACCAAATGGTAGGTGGTCTCCATACTTTGAGGAGAGGACAACAAATGGCCAGTTATGCAATGGCTTCACAACAAAACCAACAAATGGTTATTCAGATTTTGACAAAGAAATGCTCAAGCACCAAATGATTGAACATGAAGCTGTATTTAGACAACAGGTGAGTTTACACCAAATTCTAAGCATCAAAGCACATCATATCATAATTATTTTTTTCTTATCAATTGTTTTTTTCTGTCAAGCCTCACAACCCACTCACTATCCAGGTGTATGAACTGCACCGGGTTTACAAAATACAGAGAGATATGATGAAACAACATCAAAGCAAAGAGATATATTCATATCCAATGCTGGCTGTTGCATCCCATACAAATTCACCATCACAAGTGCCACCAAATGGTGCAAAGATGATGTGGCAGATGCCAGTTCCTCCTGTGTCCACAGCATACAGAAAAGCGCAGGTTGCAGAGCACAATGATACAAACCAGTCCTCCATGAAATTCCTTAGAGAAGGCAGTGTGCAATCCTCTCCAAATGGATTTCTGTCAAGTGACCCTGCTCCAAAAAGCACACAAAGAACTTTTGACCTTCAGCTTCCAGCTGATCATTATATAGATGATGAAAACACATCAGACAACAAGCCCATAGATTTCCTTGGTTTGGCATCAGATACAAAACCCCAGAACAATGCTGACCTTACATTAGTTAGTGCAGAAGGCTTGGGGAGGTTCAGTGATAATAGTTCAACCTCGGGTTTGCGTGCTACAAATAATCTTGGAAGCCGGCATGTTACTGATCTGAATGAGTCAAATACTGGCGTCTATATGGGTAGAGCAAATGGATCAATTTCCAGAGGCCTCTCCCATACCCTGGAGAACTCGTGGCACCAACCAATATTGAGACCAAACACAACTAACTTCAGTTTCAATAAAGAATACTCCAAAGACAAGCACACCGACGAAGGTACAAGCTCAAACTTCTTCGATGAAAGTGCGAAAATAGGACATGAGGACAAACCGTCAATCAATAAAGGTAACAATAAGGAATACCTTTGTTTATCTTAGAAATAATTCCTGTACAGAGAGTTCTTTTTGTCTGGGTCCAGTATATATGTCATTATGTCAATACCGTAGTTACCATATTCATCAACTACGAGTTAATTTGCGGTAAAGCGTACGTGTTTGCTGTGGATTTTTGGAGGAAATTTGGTTCATGTTTCTGGTAATGTGGTTAACAAATGGAGCAACATGCAAATCTTATCTTTTTACTATTTGCCTTAGCTATGCGAGTTTGGTTATTTGGTTCTGGGCATCTTTCTTTTTTTTTAAAAAAAAAAATCTTCCTTGCTGTAACTACTGGATTGCACCATGAACACCTTCACGTTTCATTGTCAATAGTGTCCTTATGTGTACTGTAAAATCTAGATTCTACTATGTTGCAAGCTGTTCTCTAGTCCTTATATGGCTCCAATCTGCACTAGAACATATACTCATTTCTTTGGTTTAATGGTTTCTCCAATGATATCGCAGAGTAGTTCTATGTATTTGTGTCCCAATACTTCGTTCGTTGAAACTTGTAGTCCCTATTTTCTTTCTGATACATTAACTTGCCTTCCCCTTAAGGAGGGGTAAGAAAAGAAGACACAGTGTAACTTGCTTTGGCTGGACCACGGCTTGTGTCTTTCCTTTTCTGCATGTTACATTGTTTGTTGTCTGTCATATTGATGCTTGGTAATGTCATGCTGACAGCTTAGATATTTGTTTTGAATGTTTTTTTATAGCGCGCACATTCTTTTACTGAACTGTATTTACAGTTGACTTGGTCCCGTCTTATAATTGTTCTGTCTCTTGCTTCAACCCTTCAGGTAAACAAGTCAGTGGTCTAAATTTTTTAGCACCCAGATATAGTGATGCTGATCCCCCAAAATACTTGAAAGCTGCCGATGGGAGGCCTGCCAATTATAACCAATTTGTTTACCAAGGTCAAAAGAGTTCAGTTGGATGGTTTGCACGAAGTCCTCTGGAACCTTCTGCTATCAATAATTTTGCTACGCTTGACCGTGCACATCATTCAAGTATGGGTACATTTACTGCCCCCATCTCTATTCCTCAAATAGACCATCCTTCCATTGTTTCCCCGATGGGTTCTTGCACAGCTGATCCAAGGAGCAGCGTTATCAATAATCCTGCTTTAATTCCAAGATTTAATGGATCGTCAGCTGTGAATTCATACACCAGTCTTAGTGCTGTGACGCAGAGCATTGGAACTTCGACTCAAAAGCTTAAAAATGTGGATAATTTAGATGGCCGCTACCCTGGTTTTCCAATTGATTCATTTTCTGTGTCTCACTCAAGACATCAGGTAGCAATTTCAAGTGACCTGGAGCAAAAGAACTCCCAGAAGTTCGAACATTCTGGTCGACAGTCCCATGGCAAGGGCGTGAAGAACTTTAATTTGAACGAGACACTGTCCGATTGTCAGGAAGATGATTTTGTAGAACAAGATGTGAGATGTGCTGGCAGTTTTGAGCGTGCTAAAGACGGGGGATCAGTATTCGGGATCTCTTGGCTCAAAAACAAAGCTACGTGTGCTGATCCTACAGCTTTGGAGAACCCAGGAAAGTTTGGCCATTCATTTGGAACTGCAATGGAGCCGAAAAATACTAAAGACCAGAACGAACCGGCCCAAACTATTCGAAATTTGTCAGATTCTGCATCAACATCCCTAGGCTGTGGAATTAAGAAGGATGGGCCTTCGGAAGACATTATTGCTAGAACTCTGCTTGTTTGTAATAAGGCCCAAGAGAATGCTGCACGTTTACCTCTTTCATGCCAGAAGCATGTGCCTAAAGATGATCAGGCTGCTGAAGGAGTCATCAAGAAAAGTGGAGCCCCTGTCAGGACTTTCATCGATCTGAATGATGATGTACCAAATGAGGACAATTCTGAGGAATCGGTAGTGTCACATGAATGTCAGGTGGCCCCTTTACAGAACAACCAGCCTAAACGTGCATTTGTGATTGACTTAGAGATGCCAGCTTGTGAAGACGGTGCTGCATGGACTTTTGATCAAGAATGTGCACATCCTGGTAAACTTGATGCATACCAGGAAATTGACAGCACATCTGTTACAGCCGCTATGGCCGCGGCTGAGAACATTGTTGCGCTGTCAATGGATATACCAACAGCTGCCGAGGCATCTGATGATATGTTGCAGTGGTTTGCAGATCTCGCAGTATCAAACATCAATGATCTTGCTGAACAAGTAGAGCTCCAAGCTTGCACCAATGATTCCAGTGATGATGAATCGGATTCATTTGAGTCCTTGACACTGAAGCTGGAAGAGACCAAGATGGATGAGTACTGGAGCAGGCCGCTGGAACCTGCAGTCAGAACCGATGAACAGGCAGTTTCAACTGCTCACCTCCTTACCAAGCCTAGAAGGGGCCAGCAAAGGAGGCGTCGACAAAAGCGGGACTTTCAGAAAGATATTTTGCCTGGCCTTTCATCACTTTCCCGGCCTGAAATCATAGAGGATGTTCAGTTGCTTGAGGGGTTGGTCCAGGCTTCTGGTGGATCCTGGGAGTCAAGTTTAACTAGGCGAGGACGTTATGGTGGTCGGACGAGAGGTAGGAAACCTCGGAAAACTGTAGTAACTGTAACTGTAGAAGAGGAGGAGGTTGAGGTCATCCCGCCACCCCTAAAACCTGCTGGCACTGGAGACTTAGAAGCCGATGAGAGGGGTATGATTGGATGGGGAAGAACAACAAGGCGGTGTCGCAGAACGAGATGTCCGTCAGGCAACAACATCGCCGCTGCGTCTTGAGAGGTCTTACCAGCAAGCATTGGACACCGTTCTCAGGTATTGGGCGGCACCCATTCGTTATAGAGACTCTGATGGATGGACTGGTATAAGGTGATCACAGCCATGAGTGTACATACTTTGTCGGCCTATTGGCCTCATCCCCAACTTTAATGCTTTTGGGTCGAAACATGGTGTACGTTCTTATAATAAATTCCGTAAATTAGTTGATAAGACATTTCTGCGACAGCATTGTATTAAGCTGTTCCAGGTTATGAGGTCCGGTATAATTCATTGTGAGGAAACTGCAATGCCTGTAAACCACCTTGATCTCTGAAGAATAGCTCATCGCATGTGCAACAAAGGGTATGAAGGTTCCGAGTCTGTGTTCTTTTTCTTTAGCTTATACTCTGCTTAATTGGCCAGCATTCAGCCATCAGCATCCGCGTTTGCCATTTGAATTTGATTAGATGTTGGACCATCCGGCTGAAATTTCGGGTTATGCCAATGCTGGGTCCCAATGTTTTTGTTCCCATTAAATTAGCGTTGCCAATGTTTGCCACTTTTTCTTTTGTCGAATCCACTTGAGATTATCGATCAAATTTAGAGACCAGACGTACTATCACTAGCCGAAGGGTGTGTCGGCTTGGCGTGTCGTGTCGAATCTGCTATTTGCTCCCTCCGTTTCATAATATAAGCATTTCTTGATTTCTCCGTATCACTTTTGACCGTTCGTCTTATTTATAATAAAAAAAAATTATGAAAATATAAAAACTACGAATGGTCAAACATGAACGAAAAAAGTCAACTAATACTTATATTATGGGACGGAGGGAGTAGCATAAGTTGCATATAAACACAAGATCCGACAGTCTAATACGGAGTACATGTTGATCTACTAATGGCTGGAATAAGTTCATCCCTATCAATCAGAGACAGACATCATCATAGTATTGTCTGTTTATCAACATTCCAGGTCTAGAATTCAGAACGGTCCGAACGGAGCCTAGGGCCTTGTTTAGATGTTGAAATTGGAAGGGTGAATTTGGGAGTATGATGTCACTTCGTAATCATTGCGTCACTGTAGCATTTCGTTTGTATTTGTAAAAAATTATCCAAAAATTGATTAATTAGACTCAAAATGTTCGTCTCACGGAGCACAACAAAACTGTGTAATTAGTTTTTGATTTCATATACATTTAGTACTTCATGCATGTTATGACATTTTGATGTGATGGGGAATGTTCTTTTTGCATAGTAAATTTGGGTGTTGCTTTTTCATCTAAACAAGGCCTAGAGCCCATTGGGCCAAGCTTAAATGCCTTCGGCCTACGACGCAGCAGCCAGCGCCCAGCGGCTGGAGCTCAGTCTTCTGTTCGAATTTGGGAGCGCTCCGCTTCCCAGTTCACACCACCGCCGAGGACCGCGCCGCGCCTGGACCCGTCGATGGCGAGGCGGAGCCTGGCAGGCGGCGCCACCTCAGGCGCCGCATCTCGGGTCCGGTTTGCTCCCACCTCCAACAATCTGCTCGTCTCCTCATGGGATTCGGTGAGCGCTCTCTCTCCCCGCCTCGCGGTTTGTTGCGGCTCAGGCATCCTCTCCTTGCCACTCCTGGTTCGGTCGAGTTTGTCGGAGATGCGAACAATTTCGAAATTCTTTGGGGGGTTGGGGCTCTATTTTTCAGTAAATTGTCCGCGGTCCAGCTCATAGCGGAGTCCAATTTGAACGCGCTTAACTCGATTTGAAATTTGGGGGAGATCGCTTCCGTGGAGATGGGGAGCAGTGCCTGATAGGATTATGCGTCGGGTTTGTTCCGCAGGGTCTGCGGCTGTACGACGCCGACGCAAACACGCTGCGGTTCAAGGCGGAGTCGGAGGCGGCGCTTCTAGACTGCTGCTTCGAAGACGAGTCGGCAGCGTTCGCTTGCTGCTCTGATGGATCTGTGAGAAGGTAAAGTTAAAAATGGTTCCAATCCGTTTCTGTTTTCTATCCTAAGCCATGTGTTTAGTATCTATTATATCCAAGGTCATTGTAGCAGTCTGCTTCCTGTACTGATATCCAAGTTCCAGGCTTGATCCAAATTCATTGTAGCTCTAGCACAAGTCATTTATGTCTTGAAGTAGTAAGAATTAAGCACAAGTCTTCATATACAAAATGTATGGGCAAGTTGACCTCCGGTTGGTTTATTGCAATTATTTTTCATTTTCTCCTAATCCATGACAGAGCAAAAAGGGGGTTCCACTTAGCGCTTTTTGTTTGTATCTTTGATTTTCCCAGTGTGCCATCTATAGGACAAACCGTATTATATTGAAGTACTCCATTAGCACTACCAGGTGTGCACTGCAACTATATTGAAGTAGAGAAGATTATTGTGTCACCGTTATTGCACACTATCAAGTAAAGTCGCATTATGTATGTTAACCAGTTCAATTTGGAAACTCTATACCACCGCATTTACGCAATAGTTGATATTCTCAGGTATGACTTCCGCTCAAGTTCTCAAGACACTGTTGGGCTCCATGAAGATGTGGTTGCTTGCATTGAAGGCCCATTTAGATTCCTCGTGTCATAAAAATAAACATTTCTCGCAACCGCGACTGATAGATACATGCCGCATATTGAAAGTGACGCCACATTTGAACCAAATGTTATGGTGCCGCTAGGGCTTGCACTTCTTATTTTTGCATCCCAAAACTGAACCTTGTTGTCAAGGCTGCCAGTCACAATCTGACCTGAAAATAAGAAGTGCAAGCCCTAGCGGCACCATAACATTTGGTTCAAATGTGGCGTCACTTTCAATATGCGGCATGTATCTATCAGTCGCGGTTGCGAGAAATGTTTATTTTTATGACATGAGGAATCTAAATGGGCCAGTTAAAGCAAAATTTTGTCCTCTGGAGTATCACATCCGATGCCTTCAATCTTCTTCGGTGTGGAATGGTATGTCTTTTCTTTTTAACATTTAGTATGAATGTGAATACTTCTGTCTTCATGATAACTTTCAATCTATACATGTTTATCAGCATAAATTAAACATTATTGTTGCTTAGCAAAATCTTGTCTATAGTTTCATAAAGGAGTTGAGCTTTTCTTATAAGTGAAATTCCATTTTAAGGTAGGATGCTATAAGAATAAAATGTTGAATTTGATTCCTTTGGTTCGTTGTCAAATTACCTCGATGCAATGTTCTTAAATATGCTTTGTTCATTTAGCCAAAGATATTATATCTAGATATGGCGTTGTTTTTTAGTTGTAAATGTTCAGCCTTTATAACCATTCATTTTTGTAGGTTATGTTGCTGGCTCTGTCGATGGAGTTGTTGCATTGAACTATCTTGATGGTGTAACAGATGGGGGTATGGGGTTAGTATTGTTACTGTCTTCTGCTCTTTAGGTTTCAGTTTGTTGTTTATGCCCCTCATCATTACTTTATATATACAATGCACATAACCAAACATGATTAAAAATAAGGCATGTAAAACTTGTGCATTATGGAACAAGTTAATCTCTTGTCTAAATAGAGATGATGTATAAATTGCAATCAATTTTAAGAATATTTTCTCATAATATACTATTCTTTTTTGGAGAGAAAAAATACTATTATCATATAACCCGTTATATTGTCCTTGTAACTTAATCTAAATCTAATTTAAACTCCACCATAGTTTTCTATCCATATCTCTTACAGTAGATCAATCAGAACCGAAATTGGACATTTTCGGGGTAGCAGGGCCAAAATAAGCCATGGACAAAGTACAAATCATTTTTTGTAATTCTACTTGTGTTTTTGCAGATATGCTTTTCGATGTTATCCACATTCCAGAAACGGAAGATCCAATCTGGTTCCAATAAATTGCATCGCAATTCATCCCTGGTATATTTTTTGCAATTCCAGAAATGTCTGCAATTTTCTCAATATTGAGCTAAATGCGTATGTTTATGTCTTTATGATCCGCAGCAAGAGAACTTTTGTTACTGGAGATGATGGAGGACATGCTATTGCCTGGGATGCCCAATCAAAAAAGAAGGTGCTTGAGGTAATGCTAAGTTTTTCTAAAAATGTTACATTGATATTTGATTGCTTAGTTTCAAAGAAGGTTCTGTTAGTCGTAAGATCACTTAGAGTGAGATGTCTTCCAATATTCGCTCCTGCTAAATCTCGTGCCAATCTCCCCTTTCCCATACTAATTACTTTATGCCTTCAACATATATTATTATCATTTGGTTCAAGGATTCAAAAGAAGTTATTTGTTAATAAGAGAAGGATGCAGTGCTATGTATATTGAAAATGGTGTATAGTTTGTTGCATATTTGTACCAATTTCCAGGTGGCAAAGCCTTGGACTTCTTTGGTTTAACGACATATAAATAACAGTATTTTACTATTGCAGCTTCCTAGCTATTCAGGCAGTGTGGCATCAATAGCGTATAACCATAATGGGCAACTTTTGGCAGTTGCTCCAAACTACTATCATGAAGACAATAAAATGTGAGTGGCTTCTAAACTTTAAGTTCCTATTGAATTTATCATTAGTAATTTGAAATTCATCTTGAATGTTGTAAAATATAAAAAGAACAACAACTCAACAATTGCTTGTGTTGAATTTCTGCAAACAAAATGTACCTTTGGCTACTGAAACAGACAGAAATACTATTGAAGCGAATCATTTAGTTTTGCCCATGCTCACACTTGCATTGTAGGCATCTCCATCCTTTATGCAACTAACTGCATGAAAAGGTGCTTATCACTAGAAAACTGTTATGTGCTTGTTTTGTCACATCATGCTAGAACACTGTGCATTGGAGATTCTAAAATACAGAGAGCATCCCTAGCTACTACTGTTTTCTCTCTCCCTAATCTATAAGCACCTGGTGATCTCCATTGAGGTCGGTGGTAGTACCTGCCTACCTGGAGGGTGAAAGGGTAAAAAAGGTCAATTGTTTCCAAAATTACTGGTACCCTTCCATGGTTTGGGTCTTTGGGATGATGTTTGGCTCGGTGCCTCGGTGGAGTTATGGAGTGTTTTGAGGGGTTCCTCTTGCTTTTGTGGCAATTTTCTCACCGTACTTTTTTTTAATGCGGTGAATCACCATACCTATTTTGATATCTGTACTTTACAAAGAGAGTCCTGAGCGTGTCTGATAATCATTTCGCTTGCACATTTTTATTTGCTAGATTGGAGAAGCATCAGATATTCATTGAAACATTGGAGGACTTCAGACGGTAGTCTCATTTGGTGTAGGACCTTTTCTAACCAAAAGTAGAGGTGCTTACCCTATTGTTGTACAAGTACAACTAATCAAACTAAAGTGCCCCCGTTGTATTGATCATGCTGCCACATCTCCAAGCTCACCAAGATGTACCAACTAGCCACATGTAATTTGTTGTATGGCTAAGCATTATTTTGTATAGATATGCACATTTTCCCATTTCCCTGCCACAGCTCGTGTAGTCGTGTACCCTAGAGAAAAAAGTTGTATAGGGTGTGGTTCTGCACTTCTGCTGGAGAAAAAGGTCGAAGCAAAGTTGTGGTTTTCTTTTTCCGCTGAAGTCATGGTTGGAACATCATGTCGTGAAAGGAATATTGCTTTTTCACGTGGAACAAATTGAGGTGTACTCCCTCCGTTCTGAAAAACTTCGTTTAGGATAGCGACGCGGTCTACAAAACACAACTTTGACCTTTTATAAATATAAAAAATATTTATTAAAGAGTGATATATGTATATTTTTATGAAAGTATTTTTCAAGACAAATCTATTCATATAGTTTTTCACATTTGTAAACTCAACAATTTAAAAGTTATTGGTGATTTATATTCCCAATGTTTAACTCAAATCTTGTCCTAAACATTAACGTTAGGTTTTCCAGAACGGAGGGAATACCTGGTTTGGCGTTGCCTTCGTCTGGAATCTTTGTTGCATTCCAGTGCAGTGGGCATCCAGCAGATGGGCCGCGGTGCTGCTAACTGTTTACTTTAGGTATGTTTGGCCGCGGTGCGGCAAGTTTCCATAAGCAGCAAATCTATGTTTAGAACGGATGAAGTACTCCGTATCTATTATCCACACTCTACAAATAACAAATTCCTCTTATAGCTTCACAAAATCATAGATTACCGCGTGAAGTTGTGATGAGTGCATACTTTCTGGCTGACAGCTACCGTCGCAACTCACAAGTCAGCTTTGGTACATAATCTTTCAAAAAGAAAAACTCTTGTACATAATAATCAGATAAGAAAAGCAATATTTCTCTATCAGAGAGTGTCTGTCTCGACACGCAATCTCACACAAGATTTTGGGCGGCTCCTCCGTATCGCGAAAAGCAATATTTCTCCATGAAGCGTCCAAGTCAAGAAACGTGCCGCCAGATGCCACCGCCCTGTCGATCCGACGGTGATGCGCGGACGCAGCCATTCACTTAGCGACAAAAAAGGAGAGGTCTCAACAGGCCGCACTGGGCCTCGGCGGCGGCCAAGCCCACGGCCCGCCTGAGCAGCAGCTACGTCCCCAGACACCAGCGGCGCCGCATAAAGGAGTCGCGTGCTGCGCCCGTGCGGAACCCTAGTCAGCCGGATCGCTGCGACGCACCGCCTCCTCCTCCCACCCTCGCGCGGCGCCTTTCTCGGTGAGTGGCCGCCCTCCCTTCCTCATCCCCTCCCTAATCCCATCGATCTAATCTGGCGAGCTTGGAACCAAGGGATTCTGATCTGTGGGCGTTTGTTTTTGGTGGCAGGTTCTTCGGTCGGGCTAGGGAGATGTCGGACTCCGAGGAGCACCATTTCGAGTCGAAGGCCGACGCCGGCGCCTCCAAGACCTACCCGCAGCAGGCCGGTACCATCCGCAAGAACGGCTACATCGTCATCAAGGCCCGCCCGTGCAAGGTACAGATCCCTGCCTGTCGCCTCAGCTTGTTTGGTTAGATTCAGTGGATTTATGCGATGCCCTGTACGTGCGATGTCCGGCGCTACTTGCCTTGCTGAGCCGTAACGGGAAAAGTTGCCGTTCTGTACTTTTGTGCTATATATAGTCTGTGGTTTGTACTGTTCTAGTGGATATTCGGTTGATGGTACCTTTGTGCATTTATGCATTTCCATGCCTTTTAATTGTGACAATAGATATTAATTGATATCAAGCACCAAACTGTGACGGTGTACTGTGATTGCGAAAATTATTCTTGCTAATATGCTATAACATCCAGCATCTACTGCGATGTTCTCTTGTTGTCCCCTGTCTAAATTGAAGGTCTTTTTGTGCATTATTCTGTCTTTGTGTGTAGTTCATTTATATCATATGATTATGTTGTATTTATATATTATTTATCTCAAAACATAGGATTGCCATTTGGCTCACACGGTTTATATCACCATACTTTGTTTTTGTTTCCTTGTTATCTTCTTAAGTAATGAGTGGGTGGTGTTGACTGGTCTCGTTATGGAATCTTGAAATTGTGAATCAAAGTTGCTGCGTGAAATCCCATTTGCATTCCTTGAATGAGCCTTATGGAGAATTTCAGTCTTTAAATTTCTTTGTGCTCTAGAACCTACGTTTAATAGTTTGATGCTTGTGGACAAATGGTGTCGTTGAGTGTCATACTATTTCCCTCTATTGCAGGTTGTTGAGGTCTCCACTTCCAAGACAGGAAAGCACGGTCACGCAAAATGCCACTTTGTGGCCATTGACATCTTCAATGGAAAGAAGCTTGAGGATATTGTGCCCTCCTCCCATAACTGTGATGTAAGTACCATGTGCGAACTATTTCTGTATTGATTTGTTTCTTTGGTTCTTGGCTTTTGCAAATGTGTTTGACTGTCTTTTCTGTACCCTGTAGGTGCCCCATGTCAACCGCACTGACTACCAGCTGATTGACATATCTGAGGATGGATTTGTATGTTTCTTTCAACTCCTCTAGTTCCTTGAAAATCTTTTTGTAATAATTTCTCAAGTATCCGCCTGCGCAAAATGCAGGTCAGCCTGCTGACTGAAAGTGGAGACACTAAGGATGACCTGAGGCTCCCTACTGATGAGGCTCTGCTTAAGCAGGTTAGAGAGCTCAGTCATATGTGGTGGTCTGCTTGAGCTTTCTGGCAAAGCATTCGACGTTGTCTAACTCTCTTTCTTTTCTAATTGCAGATTAAGGATGGATTTGCTGAGGGGAAGGACCTGATTGTTACTGTGATGTCTGCCATGGGTGAGGAGCAGATCGCTGCTCTGAAGGATATCGGACGCAACAACTAGAGCTGCATTGCCAGTGTGTTGGTTATTTATCTGGTCCTCTATTTACTTGGGAGGTGGTGTGTTGATGATATATAAGCGTTTGTTTATTTGGATATCGGTCCCAAGAACTAGAGCTGTACTGTCACATGCTTCTCGACTGCCGTTTTGCCTTGCGGCCTTGCGGTTTATGCAGTGATTTGGATGTACCTTGAGTGTCTGTAATGTTTTTTTTGAACCAAGTAGCTTCGCTACACCTCGGTCGCGGTCATTTACACTGTTCGGAAGTTTGTGTTGTCATTTTCCTAGTTTACTTGTGGAAGTCGTTCAGCTTTTGGACAATTGGTGTGTGATGACGCCCGGGAGCTCGGGTTGGGGTAAGTGAGAACAGAAATCTGTTGGCGACGCTGCTAACAAAAGATTCTTTTTCTGTTTTCAGTTTACGCCGAATGAACAATGGATTTAATGTTTATAATAGTTTTGGAATAAGTCATACACGTTCTGTTTTGATTCTGCTTTTGAAAATCGTACTACCTCAATTAAATTATCGTGCCATTATTGCACTGTAATTGGTATCTAGGGCACGTTTGGTTTACTACCAATGTTTACCAAACCAAAAATTTAGCTTGGCCACACCAATTGGCCTCTATTTGGTTCACTACCCGAGATTGGCGTGCCAACAGTTACCGACAGAATACACGGCGTGCGCGGGCGAAAACACAGGCGAAAAAAACGCTCGCCAACTATTTGGCAGCCAACGCCGGAAGCTAGAGGTACGTGGCAGCAGGTTATTAGCTGCACGTAGCCCAATAATAGTAAGTTCTTAATACTCAAACGCTAATATCTCTCAAATGGATAATCTATATATAAATCCGTTTGCATATTTATGCTCCTCACAATTAAGTCTATAAAACAAGATGTCACATGACTATATTTTGAACAAAAAAAATATAACAACCTATGGAGCCCACATGTCATACTAAGAGTTTAATATGTTTTGGGAAAATTTGGTAGGGTTCCAATCCAAACACAAGTTTGCCAATATTTTGGTTTTGCCCTTGATTTGGTCGTGACAAATATTTGGTAGGGTTGGAATTGGCATAAACCAAACATGCCCCTAGTCTGTTCGCTTCAGCACCAGCCAACAAGCAAACAGTACAGATATCTACTAAACTAGGTATAGACACATTGTCGTCCAGCTTCAAAAATAGAAGAGCAAAACATAAGATGAAACAAGACGAACTTAAAAAAAATAGTCAGTCTCCCAAAAAGATCTGGTCAAATATCACTAGCAGACGGTTGAACTATTCCTTCGAAAAAAATACATCCCGGAACAGCAAATATATTACGAAAGCTACACGAGAAGACACTGATCATGAAACAAGCACATGAACAAAGTTCCACAATTAGTCAACTTATACTTTGCCACTTGTAGCTGAAAATAGCTTTGCCTATTGAAACATAGGTTGATCTATACAAATTCGCATCTTCCATGGATAGACGCAGTCTCAATCAGGATGTAAGAAATACGTTTTGCTGATGAAGTGGCGTATACACAAAACTACGGGAGCAAAAGGCTATCGTCTTCATAACCACTTCGGCATGGAGGCAGACTGACAGATTACACGTCTCCCGCTTCTCTGATTCCCTCTCACTCTACTCGCCATGGCGGAAACTCTCGTGGGCCTCCGCTTCGCCGCCCCCACCTTCCCGCAGCCTCAGAGGCACCGCGGCCGCCTTCTCCCCGCCGCGCGCTTCGCCACTTCCTGGCGCGGCCGGCTGCACACCGCCCGCGCGGCGGTCGCGGGGCCACCGGAGGTGGACGAGGACGAGGCCATGGGCATTGACAACCTGCATCGCTTCTTCGACCTCAACGTCGGCAAGTGGGACGGCTCGTTCTATGTACGCCCCGCCCCGCTTCGCATCTAATCTTCGAGCCTCTCCCTCTCTGCAGTTACCGGTTTGGTGATTTGGCTGAGTGTTGTGCGCGCCTGTGCTTCTGTTGTGTGTAGCAATTCGATGCGCACGGAAGGGTTCTGCAGGAGATTAGCACGCGGCTGTCTGTGAGCACATACGGGGAGGACAACCTCATCAGCCTCCTCCAATCGTAATATCCCTCCCTGTGATAATCAATTATATGATATCCATGTTAAATTGCGTATGGTTTCAGTTGTCGTACTACTTTTCAATTAGAAAGCTGAACTAGTTTATTTATTCAGGTTTTAAGCCTTTTGTCTGCATGTCTAGTTTATGCCAGCACTGTGACAAAAGATCATTCTCAATGCTTTCACTCGTTGCATCTGAGGCCCTAATCGATGTATTTACATATTGAGATTTTAGGTTGTATATTAAACAAGCGTCATCTGCAATATCAATTGTAGACGAAGTGGATTCTGAACCTGAATGGGTGGAGTACAAAATAAAAGAGACTAATATGTTCACTGTGGACAAATATCAGCAGGTGCACTGAAATCTGTATGCTTCTTGTCTTTCTTATAATTGTAAAATTCTGTATACCTGAGCTTAATTAATGAGTGGTATTGCTTAGTGTACAGATAGGATTCTTTCCTGAAGAGAAGGCATTTGCTCTGAGGTACGAGACTGCCGGGATGCTGGAGACTGTCCTTCGGGTTGGTGTGCTTGGAGAAGATGATACTGGCGAAGAATCCCCCAAGTAAACACTTCTAGCCACAAATGTGCTTCTTGTGCTGTGAAGCTCTTCTGTGGGGGTTTAACATAGCCATTTTGTCTTCACCAGAAACTTGAAGATACCTTCTCGTAAGCCATCTATTGTATGTGAAAATTGTCTTTACTCCCTTGAAGGAAATGGTCGAGTGAGGGCTTTCCACATAATGGACCCAAAGGGAGTGCTTGACACACTTCTTGTTTTTCATGAGAGGCAGGGATCTGTAGTCCCACAACTACTTGTACATTCTCCAGTTGGTACAGAGGTGAGTTTAGTCATTGGAATACTGAAAACCTTCATGTCGAATTATCGTTTGACAGGACAGGATCATGCTGAATCCCCCATTTTAATTCCTTTTTCACTAGAATGCCGGCAGTGATAAGATAAATGCACTGCTTGGAAGATGGGAGGGGCATTCTGTGACTAAGAGGAGTGGGGTGTATGGAGCAACACTCGCTGAGGCAGATACAGCTGTTGTTCTCAAAATGGACTGCAATGGCCAACTTATTCAGGTATGTCTCAGAGTTTTTGCTTGCAACTTGAACATAGTCCTATTGTTTGAATGTAAAGTTTCTACTAGTATTTTGGCACAATGGACCTAATCAACTGTTTTCCCAGAGTTTTGGTTGCATCAGCATGCTTATACTCTTGCTTCACATTAGTGACCAAGGCTTATGCTGCGTGCCCTTTTTTCTGAATCAAAATATGTTTGTAGGAAAATGACCATTTACAGTATTGGTATAATTTCTTCAAAAGAATGTAAATAAGACTTTCAGTATTTCTGTTCGTAGGATACTATATCAACTAAAATTGGAACTGGCACAACAACAACGGTCAACTGGACAGGATCAGCAAATAACAACTTGCTTCAGTTTGATGGAGGATATGAAATAACATTGCTACCTGGTGGGATGTACATGGGATATCCGTCAGACATTAGCAAATCCGTTGCCCAATTAGATTCTTTTCATTTGGAATTTTGTTGGATGGAATCACCGGGAAAGAGGCAGAGGCTTGTGAGAACCTATGACTCAGCTGGTTTGGCTGTTTCGTCGACCTATTTTCTTGAGACCAAAGTATGAGTTACAGCTTCCATTTTCATTACGCACTGCAACTATTCTGTAAGTTCTGCAGTAATCTCATTATGCATTGTGTTGTTCAATGCATGATAATTGAGCATATATTGTCAGGAAAATTTCTCTATTCAAAATATAGAAATTTGTGAAGCAAGTGGTACTCTTATTTTGCTCTTATTCTACCGTTATGTTTTTTTTTGCATCCTTTTCCAGTTGGCCTCCTTTCACTTTATGTTTCTGTGGTTGTTATTCGTAGCTTGCTGATGACTTGATCTTGATCTGTACCTTAATTGCTTATGACAATTATGGTCACATGACCTTATTTTTGTTTCAAGACTTGGGAAGTCAAAATATTGACTAATTGAGGGACTTCAGTGAAACATTTCTTGAAATTGGATGCTAACACTACACGTGCGATAGACCTAGTAAAAAGTGGAACCGTCATCTTCACAGTTTTATAGTGCTGAATGAACATAGGTCAATTCTGTAGCCGTGTTTTTGTACTACCATCTCAACTTATTCAATGGTTTGAGAGCTGAGCCTATAAATGAAAGAAACTTACCCGGAAAGCAAGTTACTTCGATGGAGGAAAATATCATTATTCTATAAATCCAGGGCACTTTGTTTTACTTTCTATCATTTGGATTTTCTTTTTTCCTTAATTCTAGCCAACAGAGACAGACTGCCAGAATTTTATGAAAAACTAAGTTGGATGGAGGTCTAAATAATTCATTTAGATGTAAGTCTTGCTTGTCCACTTGTTGCAGCAACAGCCGCGGGAAAAGAGCTTATTGGGAACTAATGAGCTGGAGAAAGCTGCTGTTTGTCAAAGAATATATATTATCCGATCATAATGTTTGTATAAATACACTTTGATAACAGTTTGAAAAAGTCTGAAATGTTATAAAAAACAATGGGGATCAGGATGAGATTTATAAAATGCGGAAGCATTTCATAGGTTAAAGTCGAGGCGATGAGCTGCTGAGATGACATAGCGCGTGCAAGACAAAGAATGGGAAATCGTCGTCTACCACCCTAGTTAAGGTGGTTTTCGAATAAGGGGACTGGCACCAGAGAGTTTAAGGTACAGTTCAAATCTTCCAAAAGTTTTTAAGCTTCTCAGATTTAAACATATTTGATCCCAAGGCCCCAATAGAGCTAACGAGTCTGAAAAGTCTATACATGGAACCAATGGGAAGCCCTCGGTCAACGTTGTTTGAGGCCGTGTGTGCAACCATGCCACTGGTAATGCTCCTCCACAATTAGCTGCAAATCCTCGCTCGTAATAATGCAGCTTAGTTGTAGACAGCATGCATATCTATCTTACCAGCTAAAACCAAGAGCTAGCCTGGCGATCCATTTGGCAAATTTTGAGATAATATCATCAACCGTGGCATGGCCTAACAGTTTACAGGCTTTTGAAACGAGTCCCATTGGTGGGCGATCGAAGACGAATCCAGTTTAGAATTCAGACACAGTTCGCTTCAGCAGCAGGGCCTTAATTTGCACTAGGCGCAGCCCTGCAAGGCTAGCTGCTGCAACGCGTAGCCTTGCTATTTCTCCGTGGCCGCTGGTCGGCCGCCGTCCCTGTCATTGCCATC
The DNA here is from genome assembly GCA_900205405.1 of Echinochloa crus-galli. Lineage (NCBI taxonomy): Eukaryota > Viridiplantae > Streptophyta > Magnoliopsida > Poales > Poaceae > Echinochloa > Echinochloa crus-galli. The sequence continues at coordinate 333,098 of OAMR01000242.1, read as the reverse complement.
GCGCGTGCGGTCTTCCCTGGCTTGTCGAGAGAAGCAAGAAAGGTCTCGCGGCAATGGACGACCGGCGCGGGCGCGGCGACGCCATGCGCCAGCGGCCGTTCGCCGCCTCCGCCGCCCAGGGGCAGGAGAGGGTGTTCGACGGCGGAGGCGGCGGGGCCGCGGCGGCGTTTGCTGGTGACTTTGATCAGGGGTCGTCATCCCTCATGGCGCTTCTCGGCGCCGGTGGTGTCAGCTCGTCCCAGCCGCCGCCGCCGGCGGCGGCGGCGTGGGGCGTCGAGGAGGTGACCACGGCGTCTGCCATTAACCTGGTGCCTCAATCGTTCTCCATGGTAAGTAATTTCTCAGCTTGATGTACTCATTCCAGACCGGCCAGTCGGTTCCTCTTGAATTTGAGCTCGATCGTTTTATTGTGGTATGTGTTCATTGATTAGCTGTTGTTTCTACTGCTATATACGTTGGTTAAAAAACACTGATGATGATCAAAACCATGTCATTTAATTGTCAGATACAGTTGATTCACAATTTCGTATGCTCTTTAATCTATGCATGCCTCACACCGGCTCACCGTTCTAGTCACTTACTACTACGAAGCAATGCTTTAGCGAGGTTCCATTCTAGGCTTCTAGCTTCTAGGGATTGATTTGACCATCATTCCTTGGGGTTTTCTAAAGGATCAGCTGGCCGGCAATACAGCAGGTTGCAGTTGTCAAACTATCAGCTCTGCACGTTCTAGCTAGCATTGGATCCTTACAGTAGAGATCGATGCAAACAAAACAAAGGCTCAATGTCAGGTGCTAATAAAGTGCCGACTGGTACTTGCAAGAATTCTATCATCCTGTTCGTAACCGCGCAATTATCACATGTAGTGCAATTTGCCAAACCTGCAATACCTCAAGGCTCAAGTTCACAACAAGACCCTTCATCTTTCCACTCGATGCAGGTGAACTACGCGCCGTCGCCTTCCTACCAGCAACCCACCTCGTTCGCCCCGTCGCCGCTCGGCGGCAGGATGGATCCCTACCCGCCGTACCTCCTCGCGGACCCGCCGCCGCAATGGCCTCCTCCGCGACCGGCGGCGGCGGCTGGTCCCTCCTCCTTGCCGCCCCAACACTTCGCCGCCCTCTTCCCCAGATACGACCACCACCAGGACAGCATGCAGCAGCAGATGCGCGCGGCCGCGCTCTTCGGCGTCGTCGGGAGCTCGTCGGAGCCGCACGCGCTGCCGCTGCCGCTGCACCCGCCGCCGCCGGCCATCGAGCAGCCGGCCAAGGACGGGTACAGCTGGCGCAAGTACGGGCAGAAGCAGCTCAAGGACGCCGAGTCGCCGCGGAGCTACTACAAGTGCACCCGCGACGGCTGCCCCGTCAAGAAGGTCGTCGAGCGCTCCTTCCACGGCTTCATCACCGAGATCACCTACAAGGGCCGCCACAACCACCCGCGCCCCCACGAGCGCGGCCACTCCGCCGCCGCCGCCGGCAACGACGCCCTCGCCGCCGCCGCCGAGGACGACGTGGAAGGCCCGAGCGACGACGACGACGACGCGTTCCATGAGGATGACGTCGACGGCGCTCCTGCCATGTGCGTCATGCTCCTACCTGCTAGCTACTGTTGCCTGTTGCGCAATGTGAAATGTGACAGGGTGGCGGTTTTTTTTTTTCTGTCAGGGGCGGCGGCGATGGCGAGCCTGGGCAGAGGGTGGTGAAGAAGCCCAAGATCATCATCCAGACACCGAGCGAGGTTGATCTCCTCGACGACGGCTACCGGTGGCGCAAGTACGGGCAGAAGGTGGTCAAGGGCAACCCACGTCCAAGGTAAACATTGCACTTGGATCACCTGCACTTGAGCATTTCCTTTTTTTTTTTGTGATTTTTGTTATGGTGCTGAATGACCTGCACGTACGCCTGCAGGAGCTACTACAAGTGCACCGCGGACAACTGCAACGTGCGCAAGCAGATCGAGAGGGCGTCCACCGACCCCAGGTGCGTCCTCACCACGTACACCGGCCGCCACAGCCACGACCCGCCGGGCCGGGGCGCCGAAGGCGGCGGCGGCGGCAGCGGCCTCCCGGCGCCGGCGGCCGGGGGAAGTGGGACGTTTCAGCAGCAGACTGGAGGCAATCGGCAGCTGAAAGAGGAGAGCTAGCATAGCCGAGGGTGGCTGTCTGTTCGTTCGTTCGGTGGTTTTACCAAGGGTGGCTTTTGTGGATGAGTGTGGTTTTCGCTGGGTGTGAATAATAGCGGCTGGATCAGTTGATTCTTTGGGGCAGGTGTTTCTGCTGCCGGCTAATTATATTGTTGATCAGATCATATTTGATTAGGTTCTCCAGCTGTTTTGGAGGAGCTGACATACATGTTGGATTTCCCGGCTGAACATGTGTTGTACTGCGTGATCTGTACATTTGTTGTTTTTGTTTGTTTATTTCTCTCTTTTTTGAAATTTACAATCATATATTTCATTTGTTTTTGTTTTCTTCCATGGAGGGAGAAATTTAGGTGAAAAATGGAAGGAAATAACTCATTTTGTACTGGTGCGACTGACCTGAACCATTGGTGGGCATCAACTGAAAAAACAGACATGTATATACATCTTCAGACTGCGGACTGCTCCAAATGCCTTTTTCTTTTTCCTTTCTTTTAGAACAATGATCAACGAGTATTTACACAGATCTACATGCAGTTTACTGCACGAACATGAGTTAGTTCCTACAACTATCTGCCGATCTATACAACAGCATCTCAAGAGCATCTACAAACGACACACATCTCTTTTGCTTTTCCAGAAAGTTAGTGCCTCGCAGCGACATGACAAATTTACTCATCAGCTGCCGTTATCAGCAACGGTATCTGCCCGTTGTCGGCAAAGTCGAGCTTGTTCAGCCTCATGCAGCACAAGACATGCTCCGGCAGCTCCTCGGCCTTCTGCGCCTGCAACCAGGATCAGATCATGGCTAAGTTTCAGACATTCAGTCAAGGGCTTGCTTCTTTCACAGGATCAAAAAAAAAAAGTGAAGTACCTGAATGGTTAGGCCAAGATCAAGAACACCATGCTTGAGCCGCTCCCGGAAGGTCTCGAGCCCTTTCCTCGATATGAAGCTGAACCGATGCACATCGAGATCAATCTCGAAGTAATTTGGACCCTACATTATCAATGAAAACACACAGATTATTTTTCGAGCAACATTTAGTGTTTCAGTCAGATTGGAAGGGCACAGATTTCAGCACTTTTGTTAATGAACTAGTAAAGGCAATGCAGTCAGTTACCTTGTAAAATTTGTGTTGTGGGCGAGATAGCACAGGCTTCTGGTTGTAGGTCTGCACAAGCTTCCTCTCAGCTGCACTGAGCTGCAAGTCTTCAGGGTTTGCTAAACCAGCCAGAATTTTCAGCCTCTCTGTGTAGGGCGCCGTGCTGTCTACTGGGAACCCCTTTACCTTTTCCATTTCGTCACTCATAAGCCTCTGCATTACCAAGTAATCAGTCAGAAACTTGCCAAGGAACCTGTAAAAAAGGATATGCTCGTCAACAGAAAAGTCTACCTTGATGCTGTCCTGCAATTGAGGAGAGATTTCCTTATCGAAACTGTCAGATAGCTTGAAATACAGAACTAGGCTTATCCCTTCACCGTCGTTATCGCCGAACACTGAAGCAGGATAGGTAGGCAACTGCACCAAACAATTAAACTTGTCAGGTTCAGAAGTCAGAACTAACCAATTAACAGGCAGAAAGTAGTAGTAATTAACTAGTCTGATAACACTTGGTTTCCTACTGAATGACCTGAATGTTGACAATGAGGAGGGAAGGAAAGGTCTCATGAGTCTTCAGAGAAGGAAGCGAGAGGTACTGCGCAATGTGGTGAATCTTCCTTGTGCAGGCAAACATGTCTGCTCCAATGGGTGTGTAGGGGGAGCAGTCTGGAGCTGGACACTTCCTCTTGTCTCTGCAGGAATTTTACAGATTCGGTCAGGCATAAGCATGTATGGTACTGTCAGAATTGTGTCTACAACATTGCCACTGCTTCTTACTTGAAGAAACTCTCCCCTCGAACCCTGAATGTCGATGACTCAATAACCGACCAGCAACCATCTGACATTTTCTCGCCTGTCGTGCAGGGCACCGTGAAACCCGCCCCCGGACGGTACAAATAATTTGCAGAACCACCTGGATTTGCAAAATTCTGTCAGCAAATAAGGCATTGTAATGGCGTGACTAAGACATTAAGTGTTCGTATTGAGCAACTCACTCATTTCAGTCATTTCGTCACCCTCGTATGACCTCCTCCTGAATGAGAGCCTGGCCATGGCTGTTTTCTTCTTGTGCTGTTGGTGTGGGGTGACACCGACGATCGGCATCGGCTGCACCTTGTTGCTCGGAATCGAGGGTGGAAATGGCCGATGAGAGCATGATACCGCACTCTGCAATTCTCTCAGTACACTGCTGCAACACTCATCAGCTTTGCAGCTACTGCTATTAGTAGCAGCATTCGAGTCATCGCTCTTCTCAGGGGGTTCATCACCCTCGCATGCTTCTGCATTTGCAATGCTCCTGAGGAGCTGCACGGTGTCCAGCAAGCACGCCGCATCCTTGCACGGGGACGCCTGCTGTGCATTTGCGCCGCCGGTGACATCAGGGAGAGGATCTGGATTACGAGAAAAACGTAAGTACTGAAAAAGTCTGAAACCACAGTAACTGCACACTTTCAGTTTCCAACTCTGAACTCCCCTGACTCCTGATTGCTACATTAATTACCTCCGCTGACGCTAGCGAAATCGTTGTCGAGATCGTCGTCGGAGTCCGTCGATTCCAGGATGCTGACAGAATCGTACCAAGCTTCCTCACAAATCACTGCAAAATTTTCCGGAGTTGTGAGAAACCTGACGCCATCAATTGTAGAACAAGTGGATGAAATAGAAGGATTGATTGAAGCTAAGGGGAGGTAGCTCTTAGCCTCTAGTCTTACCGCTTCCTGCGTCCATCTGGCTGTGCTGCCACTGCAGCTTGGTGAGGCGCAGCGTGACGTTGGAGTCCGGCGCCTCGACGTGGACGACCCCGTGGGGGCAAAACTGTTGCTGCTGCTTTGGGCACTTTGTCGCCCTGTCGCCTTGTAATCATGTTGATGTGGAAAGACGGCGCAGCATGATGCCAAGACATGTCCCTGTCAGCACGCCGTGACTCGCCCTTCTCCTCGATGCAGCACATAGTTTATGCGCTGATCATATGGAGGATCGATCACCTGTCCAAATCCGTCGCGAGAACGAGGAGTTGTTATTTGCTAACGATAACAAATCCTTTGAGAGGAAGGCATCGGAAACGAGAGCCAGTGATCTTCTTCTTTCCCAACCGCTTCAACCCCGTACACGGCAGCTTTGAGCGCGTGCTTTTACGGTTGAGTGGTGACGAGTCACGCGAGGGATTAAACGGCACACGCCAGATTGAAAAGGTGCTCTGCCGCATGAGTCGTCTCGGATTCGTCGGTTCAGGAATGTTTGGATCTCTGGACTAAAATTTTAGTCCCGAATATAAGAATGCTAAATTCGTCTGGCTAGCGTGATGAGTTGACCACACCGTGAGTCGATGATGGTTTAAAAGCGTGGTTTGAAGCACACAGAAACAGGTGAGTGTTTCTGCATGACATGAGATTCATATAAGTAAATGAGTAGTATGTATTTATTGTTTATTCATTCTCTATGTAAAACAAGAAAAATATATAGTATTGTTTTGCTCTTTCTCAGCCGATAATTTTAGGAAAACATTCAATGATATTCAACTAGGTGGATTGCTTTGAATCATTTTACAAAACAATTGTAGAATGTAGATAGATTCGGTCGACTATAACGTGCGCGTAGGACATGGTCAATCGTGAATTTCTGATACTCAATGTTTGGTAGTAGAGCCAAAACATAATCTGCTCTGACAGCATTTCCAAGAATATCCAAAAAAACAGAGTTCTAAAATGATAGCTTTTGGACCTTGCCAAAAGTTTTTAGGAGGAAAAAAGACCCTCATCTAGTCATTCAACAGCTCCCAAAACTTGGTTCTAAAAAGAGAAAGTTAAGTACAACCACATCAGCGATGGTGGTCCCAGCCACTGATTTTATTTTTGCCGTGAAAAAAGGAACGACGTGGCATCCTATGTTAGTTTATTTTTTTGTCGCCCTTTTTTCTCTCCACAGCGGAACGGATAAAATACGTGGAATCGCTGGATTGGGAGTGCGTGCGGAGATAAGGCCTATATTTGACTCAAGATAGCTCTGATTTTGGGCACATAAAAATTTTGGGCATCGGATTGAGCTTCTATTGGAGCATTATTCTTCACCTTAGTTCCCAAAAGTAGTTATCGAAAAGATTTATTGGGTGCTCTTGGAGAGATGCTCTTAAACGAGATGCAAACAAATTTAAACGGTTTTATAATAGCAGGGGTGGATCGTCACCAGGTGCTGCAACCCCCACGGATACCTGACTAAAGTTTAGTGCCGTCACATGGGTGTAAATATATTAATTAGAAGTATTAAATATAGAGTAATTAAAAACTCATTACATAAATGAGAACTAATTTGTAAGATGAATCTATTAAGCTTAATTAATCCATAATTAGACAATGTAATGCTACAGTAAATATGCGATAATTATGTGTTAATTATAGATTAATTGTCTCACAGAGTAGACATGACTTATACAATTAATTTTATAATTAATTTATGTTTAATACTTCTAATGGACTAAATTTTTAGTCTCTTGATCCAAACACCCTTAGTCTTCTACTGGTTCTTAAATTCGCCTATGAACCATCAACGAAAAAAATCCGCGCAACTTGTGCATATAATCTCTCCTTTTTATTGATACATATAAAAGGTTAACGGTTAGTACTGGTCGCCTTCGTCGTCTTCGTCCACTCGTCCTTGATCTTGAGTGGATTTTCCATGTTGCTTTGTTCGTAGGGTTTAGCAAAGCGAATTTTGGCGGCAATTGACACTCGTGGGGCATGCAGATAATCGCATGCCGATTGGTAACTGCGCTTGAGAGGAATGAGAGTGAATGACCATCCCCTCTCTTTTTTACCATCCTCTTGTGAAAATCAGAGGCGGAGGAACATATGCTGCGGCTGATATCAACCGCCACTAACGCTATCCACCGTTCTTTGTTTGCCGTAAATAGTTCGTCAATTTTTTGAAAATTAAATAGTTCATCAATTTTGACGAGGAACAGGAGCAGGTTGCTACTTATGCTCTATATGTCACAGGTCACAGACAGAAGGGGAAAAAAGAATTGCGTCCATTTAGATACTGTAGTGCTATGTACAGTAATTTGCGTGAACCAAATGTGAGCGCCGCTATATAAAAAGTCCAATTGCCATTTTTAAGGAGAATAATATGCCGCGTCTCATCATTCGCCAAATAGCATAGCATCAGCCATCAGATAGGGATTTGTATGGTACTTGTTTTATTTCTTTTAGAAAAAAAAGGGGGGCAAAACTGTTGCTGCTGCTTTGGGCACTTTGTCGCCCTGTCGCCTTGTAATCATGTTGATGTGGAAAGACGGCGCAGCATGATGCCAAGACATGTCCCTGTCAGCACGCCGTGACTCGCCCTTCTCCTCGATGCAGCACATAGTTTATGCGCTGATCATATGGAGGATCGATCACCTGTCCAAATCCGTCGCGAGAACGAGGAGTTGTTATTTGCTAACGATAACAAATCCTTTGAGAGGAAGGCATCGGAAACGAGAGCCAGTGATCTTCTTCTTTCCCAACCGCTTCAACCCCGTACACGGCAGCTTTGAGCGCGTGCTTTTACGGTTGAGTGGTGACGAGTCACGCGAGGGATTAAACGGCACACGCCAGATTGAAAAGGTGCTCTGCCGCATGAGTCGTCTCGGATTCGTCGGTTCAGGAATGTTTGGATCTCTGGACTAAAATTTTAGTCCCGAATATAAGAATGCTAAATTCGTCTGGCTAGCGTGATGAGTTGACCACACCGTGAGTCGATGATGGTTTAAAAGCGTGGTTTGAAGCACACAGAAACAGGTGAGTGTTTCTGCATGACATGAGATTCATATAAGTAAATGAGTAGTATGTATTTATTGTTTATTCATTCTCTATGTAAAACAAGAAAAATATATAGTATTGTTTTGCTCTTTCTCAGCCGATAATTTTAGGAAAACATTCAATGATATTCAACTAGGTGGATTGCTTTGAATCATTTTACAAAACAATTGTAGAATGTAGATAGATTCGGTCGACTATAACGTGCGCGTAGGACATGGTCAATCGTGAATTTCTGATACTCAATGTTTGGTAGTAGAGCCAAAACATAATCTGCTCTGACAGCATTTCCAAGAATATCCAAAAAAACAGAGTTCTAAAATGATAGCTTTTGGACCTTGCCAAAAGTTTTTAGGAGGAAAAAAGACCCTCATCTAGTCATTCAACAGCTCCCAAAACTTGGTTCTAAAAAGAGAAAGTTAAGTACAACCACATCAGCGATGGTGGTCCCAGCCACTGATTTTATTTTTGCCGTGAAAAAAGGAACGACGTGGCATCCTATGTTAGTTTATTTTTTTGTCGCCCTTTTTTCTCTCCACAGCGGAACGGATAAAATACGTGGAATCGCTGGATTGGGAGTGCGTGCGGAGATAAGGCCTATATTTGACTCAAGATAGCTCTGATTTTGGGCACATAAAAATTTTGGGCATCGGATTGAGCTTCTATTGGAGCATTATTCTTCACCTTAGTTCCCAAAAGTAGTTATCGAAAAGATTTATTGGGTGCTCTTGGAGAGATGCTCTTAAACGAGATGCAAACAAATTTAAACGGTTTTATAATAGCAGGGGTGGATCGTCACCAGGTGCTGCAACCCCCACGGATACCTGACTAAAGTTTAGTGCCGTCACATGGGTGTAAATATATTAATTAGAAGTATTAAATATAGAGTAATTAAAAACTCATTACATAAATGAGAACTAATTTGTAAGATGAATCTATTAAGCTTAATTAATCCATAATTAGACAATGTAATGCTACAGTAAATATGCGATAATTATGTGTTAATTATAGATTAATTGTCTCACAGAGTAGACATGACTTATACAATTAATTTTATAATTAATTTATGTTTAATACTTCTAATGGACTAAATTTTTAGTCTCTTGATCCAAACACCCTTAGTCTTCTACTGGTTCTTAAATTCGCCTATGAACCATCAACGAAAAAAATCCGCGCAACTTGTGCATATAATCTCTCCTTTTTATTGATACATATAAAAGGTTAACGGTTAGTACTGGTCGCCTTCGTCGTCTTCGTCCACTCGTCCTTGATCTTGAGTGGATTTTCCATGTTGCTTTGTTCGTAGGGTTTAGCAAAGCGAATTTTGGCGGCAATTGACACTCGTGGGGCATGCAGATAATCGCATGCCGATTGGTAACTGCGCTTGAGAGGAATGAGAGTGAATGACCATCCCCTCTCTTTTTTACCATCCTCTTGTGAAAATCAGAGGCGGAGGAACATATGCTGCGGCTGATATCAACCGCCACTAACGCTATCCACCGTTCTTTGTTTGCCGTAAATAGTTCGTCAATTTTTTGAAAATTAAATAGTTCATCAATTTTGACGAGGAACAGGAGCAGGTTGCTACTTATGCTCTATATGTCACAGGTCACAGACAGAAGGGGAAAAAAGAATTGCGTCCATTTAGATACTGTAGTGCTATGTACAGTAATTTGCGTGAACCAAATGTGAGCGCCGCTATATAAAAAGTCCAATTGCCATTTTTAAGGAGAATAATATGCCGCGTCTCATCATTCGCCAAATAGCATAGCATCAGCCATCAGATAGGGATTTGTATGGTACTTGTTTTATTTCTTTTAGAAAAAAAAGGGGGGCAAAACTGTTGCTGCTGCTTTGGGCACTTTGTCGCCCTGTCGCCTTGTAATCATGTTGATGTGGAAAGACGGCGCAGCATGATGCCAAGACATGTCCCTGTCAGCACGCCGTGACTCGCCCTTCTCCTCGATGCAGCACATAGTTTATGCGCTGATCATATGGAGGATCGATCACCTGTCCAAATCCGTCGCGAGAACGAGGAGTTGTTATTTGCTAACGATAACAAATCCTTTGAGAGGAAGGCATCGGAAACGAGAGCCAGTGATCTTCTTCTTTCCCAACCGCTTCAACCCCGTACACGGCAGCTTTGAGCGCGTGCTTTTACGGTTGAGTGGTGACGAGTCACGCGAGGGATTAAACGGCACACGCCAGATTGAAAAGGTGCTCTGCCGCATGAGTCGTCTCGGATTCGTCGGTTCAGGAATGTTTGGATCTCTGGACTAAAATTTTAGTCCCGAATATAAGAATGCTAAATTCGTCTGGCTAGCGTGATGAGTTGACCACACCGTGAGTCGATGATGGTTTAAAAGCGTGGTTTGAAGCACACAGAAACAGGTGAGTGTTTCTGCATGACATGAGATTCATATAAGTAAATGAGTAGTATGTATTTATTGTTTATTCATTCTCTATGTAAAACAAGAAAAATATATAGTATTGTTTTGCTCTTTCTCAGCCGATAATTTTAGGAAAACATTCAATGATATTCAACTAGGTGGATTGCTTTGAATCATTTTACAAAACAATTGTAGAATGTAGATAGATTCGGTCGACTATAACGTGCGCGTAGGACATGGTCAATCGTGAATTTCTGATACTCAATGTTTGGTAGTAGAGCCAAAACATAATCTGCTCTGACAGCATTTCCAAGAATATCCAAAAAAACAGAGTTCTAAAATGATAGCTTTTGGACCTTGCCAAAAGTTTTTAGGAGGAAAAAAGACCCTCATCTAGTCATTCAACAGCTCCCAAAACTTGGTTCTAAAAAGAGAAAGTTAAGTACAACCACATCAGCGATGGTGGTCCCAGCCACTGATTTTATTTTTGCCGTGAAAAAAGGAACGACGTGGCATCCTATGTTAGTTTATTTTTTTGTCGCCCTTTTTTCTCTCCACAGCGGAACGGATAAAATACGTGGAATCGCTGGATTGGGAGTGCGTGCGGAGATAAGGCCTATATTTGACTCAAGATAGCTCTGATTTTGGGCACATAAAAATTTTGGGCATCGGATTGAGCTTCTATTGGAGCATTATTCTTCACCTTAGTTCCCAAAAGTAGTTATCGAAAAGATTTTTTAGCTGACAGCCTGACCATGGCTGTTTTCTTCTTCTGTTGTTGGTGGGGGCTGACACCGACGATCGGCATCGGCTGGACCTTGTTGCTCGGAATCGATGGCGGAAATGGCCGATGCGAGCATGATACCGCGCTCTGTAGTTCCCTCAGTGTACTGTTGCAACACTCCTCTGCTTTGCAAGTAGCAGCATTCGAGTCATCGCTCTTCTCAGGGGGTTCATCACCCTCGCATGCTTCTGCATTTGCAATGCTCCTGAGGAGCTGCACGGTGTCCAACAAGCACGCCGCATCCTTGCACGGGGACGCCTGCTGTGCATTTGCGCCGCCGGTGACATCAGGGAGAGGATCTGGATTACGAGAAAAACGTAAGTACTGAAAAAGTCTGAAACCACAGTAACTGCACACTTTCAGTTTCCAACTCTGAACTCCCCTGACTCCTGATTGCTACATTAATTACCTCCGCTGACGCTAGCGAAATCGTTGTCGAGATCGTCGTCGGAGTCCGTCGATTCCAGGATGCTGACAGAATCGTACCAAGCTTCCTCACAAATCACTGCAAAATTTTCCGGAGTTGTGAGAAACCTGACGCCATCAATTGTAGAACAAGCGGATGAAATAGAAGGATTGATTGATTGAAGGATAGGGGGGGTAGCTCTTACCGCTTCCTGCGTCCATCTGGCTGTGCTGCCACTGCAGCTTGGTGAGGTGCAGCGTGACGTTGGAGTCCGGCGCCTCGACGTGGACGACCCCGTGGCGGGCGAGGCAGCAGGCCGCGTCGCCGGCGCCGCGGATGATGGGCGCGTCGGCGATCGCCGCGGAAACCTTCCGCCGGAACTTCCTCGCCGCCACCGACAGCTTCCTCGAGCGCCGCCGCTGCTGCCTCGTCGACGACACGCAGGAACCCATGGCCGCCTAGCTATGCACTGCACCGCCTAGCTATGCCACGCACCTGGATCGACAACCAAGTCGCACCTCGCCGAGACGCCGAATTAGCACCTTCCAAGAACTGATCAGAGGGCAAATACTCAATCAAAAGGGGCATTAATTACCCGAGCGAGCAAGTGGACGACCTCCAATTATCTATCTAGCTCTCTGTCCCAATCTCTATCTCTGTCTCCTCTCTCGGCGGATAATGCTAGAAGAAAGAAAGCTCCCGGCTTTAACAAGGGCGGTCACGGGCGGCAATTCTGAAGCTGCCAGGCAATCGAGCACGCAAAAGCAAACCCGGATCAATCCTCAGCTGCCTCCCTGCTATCAGCTATCGACCCGCAACGGCAGAGGAAATGCAACGCATCGCCCGCCAAGGAACGTGATGTGCATGCGACTAGATAAATATAAGTGCCCCTGCCGGAGGCGTGTTGATCCCTCTGCTTTTCTGCTCAGCAAAGGCACGGCATATAAATCAAATCAAAGAGGGACGCCAGGAGAAGAGGGGGGATAAAGAAAGAAAGGAAGAAACGGGGCCGGCCGTGCGGGGCCAGGGGAGATGGTAGCACAGCACGGGTCGCTGTCACGCGTGTTTGAAGAACGGGTGGAACCCTAGCCGCCCTGCCCCAGCCGCAGCAGCGGGGAGGGACTCGGCTAGTTAAACAATTGCGGCCATGGATGGATGGACGGGGTGAAGGTTCTGATCGATGGTCTAGTTGCAGTCGCCTACTCGGCTTGTATTTTTCTGGTAGGTTTTGTGCGTGTTCTGGTTAGGTGACTCAACAACTACTCTCTACTTCAAGAAAAACAACTGCTCTACTCCATGCTCAAGGTTTCCTCTGCCCAGGTTTGTAGAGTCAAATGGTAGGTGTATACTCGTATGTTTATACTTCGAAACTTGGTCACGAAGGGAACCTAATGGTAATGGATAGAAGCAAGAAACTGATCCTGTGAGGAGAAAAGAAAAATATGCAGCTGATTGATGGTTCTGCGTGACTTGCAAATCTCGGCAAAATATATATTCCAAAGAGGGAATAAATGAAATCTTTGGATTCGTCGTGTGGCATCTCCAAAGCTTCGAGACTAGGACTAACGACGCGGACACCTGAGCAAAATATCACCTATAATTGGTGCTGCAATCTGGTTATTGTACTAGCATAATGCTACTATAACATTGGTTATATTACAAGTTTTAAAAAGTGCCTTTTCCTGAAGGCAGACAGCTGCATGCCAATGCAACCGAAGAGACGAGTTTTCATTTCAGCAAATGATTTGCAGGCCAGCTGCTGAAAAGGGCCTCTCAACCTGAAGCAACTAAAGAAAATAAATGATAAAGAATGATGCAGTGCAGTGCAACCGGTCAAGCCGATGCCTTTTTTTTTCAAATGGAAGGGCGCATCATGATAATCCGACGCCTCGCTTTCGTTTTCCTGCTCGGCCTGTCTGTCTGCTGGTGGCGTGCTCGCCTTGTAGGGCCACGCCACACACACTCAATCACGAATTGTCAAATCCAACTCCAGGAAAAAGAATGAAGTGAATAATATAGCTGTCTGGTAGGAGTTGTCTGATCCGCTTTGAGCAAATGGACGTGCGATCTATGAAGCTGAAACTTCGGAGATACAGCTACAGCAGAAACAAACATGGCAAAAGCACAGTGTCAGTGTGATCTCTTCAATTTACTAACCTGGCCGAGAAGCAACAGAAGCGTAGCTTAGCTTAGCTCCAATGTGGCAATGCAATTGCCAATTGCTGATGGCTTGGCCAGTGAATTTATGAATTGTGAGGATGAATATTTATAGTGGACTCCGCGAAGAAGACGACCAGGAGCAGTAAGCAGTGGTGTCAATCAGTATAGATTCTTCTCCGATGTGGGGCACTGATGAGGGAGCTCGAGGGGCTTTTCAGACGGGGACGTTCGCGTCCGTGTCCGCGGCCGCGAAACGCCGTGGCGTGTGGTGCCGGTGGGCATCGGCATCTCGCCTGAATCAGCTGGGGACTTGACGACCGCGTGCCGCGGCAGCAGCACGCGGTCGCTGGCTTGGGATACTTGGACGCGAACGCTTCAGAGTTCAAACAAACGTCTCGCTCTCTCCTGATTTGTTTGCATACGGAATTTAATCTTTTTATTATCTCTCTTTTTTGTGCTCTTATTTTCTTTTCGTGGAACGATCTCAGCGGCGAGTCTACGACGTAGTACGTGATGAGTGGTGGGCTGGTGGCCGCGTTGATTCGTCAATTTTAAATGGCTGCTTCTTTTTCAGACACGGTTGGGCCCTGAAAGTGAAACCGCGTGCTTCCGATTCGGAATGGACGTGGTAGATCCCAGCACGTAGCGGCTAGTTTAGGAAGTCGGAGAAATCAGCAGATATTGGTAGAGGCTTAGCGATTCCATGAGTTTGCTTAGTGCAGGCCTTTTTCACATAAAAAAAATAGAGAGAAAAAGCTTTTAAAAAACGGAAGAGAGGAGAAGCTTGGTTGAGGCTTTCAAGTAAAGGTTAGTACTAGTCGTCTTCGTCCACTCGTCCTTGATCTTGAGTGGATTTTCCATGTTGCTTTGTTCGTAGGGTTTAGCAAGCGAATTTTGGCGGCAATTGCCACTCGTGGGACATGCAGATAATCGCATTCCGATTGGTAACTACGCTTGAGGAATGAGAGTGAATGACCATCCCCTCTTTTTTACCATCCTCTTTTGAAAATCAGACGAAGAGGAACATATGCTGCGGCTGATATCAACCGCCACTAACGCTATCCACCGTTCTTATTTTTGCCGTAAAAAGATCATCAATTTTGACGAGGAACAGGAGCGTGTTGCTACTTATGGTCTATATATGTACATGTCACAGGTCACAAACAGAAGAAAAAAAAGAATTGCGTCCCTTTAGATACTGTAGTGCTATGTACAGTGTTTTGCATGAACCAAATGTAAGCGACGCTATATAGAAAATCCAATTGCCATTTTTTAGGAGAATAATATGCCGCGTCTCATCATTCGCCAAATAGCATAGCATCAGCCATCAGATAGGGATTTGTATGGTACTTGTTTTATTTCTTTTAGGGGAAAAAAGAGGGGGCAAAACTGTTGCTGCTGCTTTGGGCACTTTGTCGCCCTGTCGCCTTGCAATCATGTTGATGTGGAAAGACGGCGCAGCATGATGCCAAGACAAGTCCCTGTCAGCACGCCGTGACTCGCCCTTCTCCTCGACGCAGCACATAGTTTATGCGCTTGATCGGATGGGGGACGATCGATCACCTGTCCAAATCCGTCGCGAGAACGAGGAGTTGTGGGTTTGTTAACGATAACAAATCCTTTGATAGGAAGGCATCGGACGCGAGAGCCAGTGATCTTCTTCTTTCCCAACCGCTTCAACCCCGTACACGTACACGCCAGCTTTGAGCGCGTGCTTTTACGGTTGAGTGCTGACGAGTCACGCGAGGGATTAAAATGGCACATGCCAGATTGAAAAGGTGCTCTGCCGGATGGGTCATCTCGGATTTGCCGGTTTAATTCGTCTGGCTAGCGGTGATGAGTTGACCACAGAGTGACGGTTTAAAAAGGCTGGTTTGGAGCACACAGGAACTTGGCGAGTGTTTCTGCATGGTATGATATCCATATAAGAAATGAGTAGTAATATGGATTGTTTATTCATTTTCTATGTAAAATAAGAAAAAAAATAGCATTGTTTTGCTTTTTCTCAGCCAATAATTTCAGGAAAACAATCAAGGATATTCAACTAGGTGGATTGCTTTGAACAATTTAACAAAACAATTGCAGATAGACTTGGTCGACTAGAGCGCACGCATCGCGGCATCGGATATGGTCAGCTGTGGATTTATTCAATGTTTGCTAGTAGAGCGAAAAGATAATATGCTCTCAAGATGACACAAAAAATAAATTAAAATGGTTTTATAAAAGCAAGGCAAGGTTCTTTAGAAAACAAATTCACCCATAAATAAGGTTCTTTAAAAAACAAACTCACCCATAAATAAGAAAGTTTGAATCTAGATCCACACCCATATGATAGTATATGTTTTACATATTCTAACAAAAATTAGTAGTGGAAATTGTATTTTGGTTATTGCGTCGATGTCCAAAATATCTTTCATCAGTGGCTAGATTCATAACGTCATTTCATGATTAGGGGAATACATTGGAGATATGATATAGCAATAAGATTAAGGACGGGTGCTTTAAATAGGTCCATGGTAGCTTCAACTAATACGCTCAACCTTTTTTGTTTGGAACAGCGACTTCTCGCTAAAGGCAGAGACTGCCAAACTGCATTTCCTTTTAGATTAGAGGAACGGAGCCGAGTATGATGAACTGTGGAGCTCCATTAGTATACGTTGGGTTTAGGTTTGACATAATCGGAAGGCCCATCACCCTCCTCGCGAAAAAAAGAAGAAGGAGAAAGGCCTGACCACCTTTCTTTTTGGGCCTAATTCCCAGTTCTAATTTGGGCTTACCATTCCCCACCCGCAGCGACCCACTACCCGCATACTAGGTTAGCCCACATCCCCTATGTGTTTTCTGGGCCGCGCCGTTCGGTGGCAGTCTCACTCAGAAGACGCCGCACCTTCCCGCCCACGCCCGCTGCGGCGCGCGCCCAAAAATTCCCCCACTCCCGCTTGCTGCTCGCCGTTCCCCTGATCCCCTCCCACCCATCTGCTCCCCGCCGCTCGCCGCCTAGGGTTCCGACGACATCCACGCCGACGCCGACAACCGCCCGCCTTCATCCGCGATGTCGCAGCCCGTCACCCCGCGTCGCACCACCCGCTCCTCCGCCGGCTCCGCGCACGATCCCGTCTCCCCGTCGATACCCAGGCCCAAATCCACGCCCAGGCGCCAACTCATCCCTACCGCCGCCGCCGCCGCGGCGAAGGAGGAGGAGGGGGAGGATGAGCGGAGCGCCATCGACGCGCTCCTCGACGCGTTGCCCTGCCGCCGCGCGCAGGCATCGGACCTCCTCCGGCTCCTGGCGCCGGCGCCGGCGCTCCCGTTGCTCCTCCACGGGGGCGCCGCCACGGGGAAGACGCGCGCGCTCCTCCTCGCGCTCCGCCACATCCGGCCCCGTCCGCGGCGAGTCGCCTACGCCGCGCTGCGCTCCCTCCCGTCCCCTCGTGCGCTCTTTGCCTCCCTACTGTCCCAGCTCAGTCCGCCGCCGTCGTCCTCCGCCTCCTCTCGCCAGCGCGTCCCCGACAAGCCCTCGGACTTCGTCGCCGCCCTCCGCGACGCCCTTGCTGGTCTCTCTGCCCAGGGCGAGGCCGTGTATCTGGTGTTCGATAACCTGGAGGTTGTAAGGAGCTGGGACAAGGGCGGTCAGCTTCTCGCCCTCCTCCTCCGCCTCCATGATCTCCTCCGGTTGCCTCAGGTCGTGCTCGTCTACGTAAGCAGTGCAACTCCTGATGCCTACTATTCCATGACTGGCTCTGTTGAGCCGAATCACATTTACTTTCCGGATTACACAGTGGACGAGGTCCGTGACATTCTGATGCGAGGCCATTCCAATCCGAAACTGTACTCATCCTTTCTTAGGTATGGAATGCATCATTGAATCCAGATTGCTTCAATTTTATCCTTGGATAGCAGTATATTTGGCATGGTATGGTAGTGCCTGACCTGCATGTTTTTACTGCAATTACTGAATCGTGCCAACCTTTTTCATTCTTCTTGTTGCTTGCCAGTGTGGTGCTGAAGCCATTGTTCCGGGTAACCAGGAGGGTTGATGAATTGGGGGCTGCAATGGAGCCACTTTTCAGGAGGTATTGTGAGCCTCTAGGGGATTTAATGGCAGTTCCAGATGAGAGCATTAAGAGGAGGTTGTTCGAACATATACAGCCACATTTGGCTGTTGCTTTGAATGAGACATTCAGTGTTCCCTTGAGGGCTTCTGTGGATCAGTGCAAGGAGGGCATTTCTGGTGGGAAGGCCAGTACTAAGAGACAGTTTGGCAGTAGAGATAATCTGTCAACTGAATTGGAGTTTCACATGTCTGTGTCTGCGAAATACTTACTATTGTCAGCTTTCCTGGCTTCAAGGAACCCGGCTACTCTTGATGCAGCTTTGTTTGATTCAACTGGAGGGTCAGATAACCATAAACGCAAAAGAAAGTATGCCCCCCTAATGTCACCTCTTGTATTGCCAAAGAGTTAATTATCTTAGTAGATGCTTACATTATTGTTCTTTGGTGTAGGAGTTCTCAGGCCTCGATGAATATGAAGGAAACCATGGTTGAAGAGATGCTTATGAAAGGACCTGGTACATTTCCTCTCGAGAGGCTATTGGCTATATTTCAGTGCATCACATCAGTGTCAGAAGATGCTCTCAATGACGTTGAATGCCCTGATAGTATGATGAATGGAAGTGGAATGACTGGTTTGATGTCAGATGTTCTTTTGCAACTATCAACACTCTGCAATTCTAACTTCCTCTCCAAAAGCCGGAGTTGCCCGCTAGAAGGCTCAGCTAGATACCGATCTAACATTGATGAAGATTTAGCTCTCAAGGTGAGAACATTGTAAGATTCATCTCTAAGACACTGGTTCTATTATGATCATTTTGTGATTTCTTTATCATATTTTAACAGGTTGCCAGGAGTGTTAGCTTCCCCCTCTCGAAGTATATCTACAGAAGATAGACTTTGCATTCTTAGTCTAGGCCTCTAGGCTGTAACAACTGGTATTGTTGGCTTTAGATCCTACTGTAATCAGCTTCCTGAGATATGTCTATTTTCCTTCATGGTAGAGCATCTAGGGAAAAGCAAATTTTCCATGCCCATGTTCTTCAGTTTCTTGTCTTTCTTTCATCTTGTTTCTCTTTCATACATTGAGTATGGTACCTAATCTGGATCTAACGGCAACTGAACATTTCTGAGCTTAATTGAAATGCCTCAGAAGTAGCATTTTGTTGACTACTTGTGTTTCAGAAAGAAAGAAAGAAAAGAACCATTAGCAACTACAGGTTGCAAGATCTGGTCAGTTTGCTGGATGTTCTTTTCCTCACAATCCAAATGTAATGGCATCGGATCAATAACTATTTTTGTGTGGCACCATAATTCTATCTAAAAAATCTGGGTGCCACCTTGTACAATGTTTTCTGTATTTATTCCATTCACAACCATTCTCTGCCTGACCTCATCATTTGAACCTCAATGGTATTTCTTACAAAACCACTTGCATAGTGTTGACTTGTTGATGCCAGCTGATTAAACACTATAAGGTCATTTTAGTCTTTGGGACTGTGCCCTTGTCTGTGTTTTTTTTCGGAATTATGCCTTCCCTAGTAAAATCCACATCGTTGTAGTAATATTTGGAGGTTATATTTGTCACACCAGTCTTAACCAGCCAATTCAGCTGCTTCAGGATTTGTTATGAATAATGAAGTGATATATATGAATATATCAAGTAACAATAACTCCAAGGTACCTCTTTTTTGGCAGTTCATCATGTTATTTGCAGGCGTTTTCACTATTGTGACATTCAATATAGTTATTAAAACAATCCATGTCCTCGATTCCCCTCAGTATCTGGTTTGGAGTTGAACATAGGCAGATGATCGTGCTCCTTAGTGTACTGATTCACGGCGCTCATGCTGTTCAAGTTAACTGGTACATACAAGGTATGATCCTTTCCATTTAGTTCATTCACTCTGGTGAAGTATTATTTGAAATGCATATCCTGTACATTTTTTTTTCATTGCTGTGAAAATCTGTGGTGAGCGCCATTCAAAGAATCCTAATAATTACAATTTTTTTTGAAGCTACGGCAACCTGACTGAGCTGCATTATGCAAACATATCACCATGATTTTAATTTGCACTTACTGCCTAAGAGATTGTGGTGACTAATGTCACAGTAGATTGCATTGGGATGTGGCTTTTGGCCCAGCATTTTCTGAAGTACAGTAGGCTATTTGTGATAACAATTATAAGTGGTAATTTATGTTACACAGGCAGACATGCTTGCAACTCCGTGGTTGTGTAGGTGCATAACTCCACCCACCAGGGTTCAAATCCCGATGTCCACCTTTTTAGATGTTAGATGTTTGTAAGTTTAAAAGTTTAATGGTTATATGCATCCCTAATTGGTGCACAGGCCAGACAGACTTCCTTCAAAAAGTTACACTTAGCATATTCGTATAATGGTATAGCATGTATGCAATTCCATAGTGCCCATTTTACATTATCCTGGTCATTGTCTTGCTATCATTTTCTACGCTGGGAATACTTGGATCTAGAATTAAGTTCAGTATACAAAGGAATTACTTTACCTCAAAGAGTCAAGCAATTAAAATTAAGAATCTGATGCTACAGTTTACTTTACAATCAGTTTCATAATGCTCTCTAGTTCATAGAGTATAACCTTAATGATACAACACAATAGCTATATGCTCAAAGTAGAAACAAAAATAATGTATGACTTCATGTCAGGAGCCTGTATCATTTTTCCTGACTAGATAATAAAAATGCAGTACTGCATTATGACAGACGCAGATTTTTGGTGACGTGATGATAATGTTATCTTCCTTGAACAGGTGGCATTACACTGCTAGGTTTCTCCATGGCATCAAAGCCTGATGCATTTAAGCTCTTCATTGGGATCCCATTGCTGGTTCCGTCAACAACATCACCCTTTTCTTGAAGTTGCAAGGCAAATTCAAGTTTCCACAAAACGTCTCCCATTGATGGACGGTCGACTCCATAGTCAGCAAGGCATTTCTCAGCAGCCTCAGCAAACATCTCTAGTGCATCAGGCCTGATTTGTCCTGCAATATGAGGATCAATTATTTTATTAAGCTCTCCCTTGCGGTACCATGTAAGGGCCCATTCAGCAAGGTTCACTTGATCTCTTGGAAGTGCTGGATTGATGGCTGGTCTTGCACACAGCACCTCAAAGAGTACCACCCCAAAAGAGTAAACATCCGACTTGTCCGTTAGCTGTTGACGCCTGAAGTACTCTGGATCAAGGTAGCCAAAGCTTCCTTTGACAGCAGTGCTGACATGGGTTTGCTCAAGGGATGGAGCGGCTTTTGATAGGCCAAAGTCAGCAACCTTGGCCACAAAATTTTCATCAAGGAGAATATTGGTAGTTTTGACATCACGGTGAATTATGCCCTGAGCTGCACCTGTATGAAGATAATGCAAGCCCTTTGCCGCCCCAATGCTAATTTCTAGGCGTTGCTTCCAAGAGAGAGGCTTCAGGTTTGTGCCACCATAGAGATGATCCCTCAGTGGACCATTTGACATGAACTCATAAACCAAGATCATCTCATTATTCTCATCACAGCAACCAATGAGTGAAACCAGGTGGCAGTGACGAAGCTTTGACAACATTTGAATTTCAGTCAGGAATTCATCTCTAGTTCATAGAGTATAACCTTAATGATACAACACAATAGCTATATGCTCAAAGTAGAAACAAAAATAATGTACGACTTCATGTAAGGAGCCTATATCATTTTTCCTGACTGGATAATAAAAATGCAGTACTGCATTATGACAGTCGCAGATTTTTGGTGACGCGAGCGATGATAATGTTATCTTCCTTGAACAGGTGGCATTACACTGCTAGGTTTCTCCATGGCATCAAAGCCTGATGCATTTAAGCTCTTCATTGGGATCCCGTTGCTGGTTCCGTGTGGAGCCAAAACGACTTCTGGAGAGCCTGCTGCAGCTGCTCATGAAGCTCGATTGGCTGGAGTTGAGTGGAAGGAACCAAGAATGAAAGCTGTTTGTCTTCTGCCATTCTGGCCTTCGGTTTCGTCTGCAGCATATCACCACGGCCAATGCAGCTGCGATCACAGCCAAAGCAAGACCTACGCCGGTTAGTACCCTCTTACCAAGTTGTGAGCTTGTTTTTGGTGAAAAGAGGCCGTCTAAACTGTTTGCTTGGTTGCTTATCTTCATGACTTCAAGGCCATTAAGTATGGCATCAGTGTTACTGGAGTCGGTTGTGCTCGGGCCAACCTGCACTAGAAGGGTGGAGTTGATGATGCTGGATGAGTCCACAGTAAAGTCCTGGTAGTAGGTTACCGCAAGCCCCAGTGTCAAGCTTGAGAGATCGAGGTTGGATACACCCATCATACCATTTATGTAGACATTGAAGTAGAGGCTATTGAGTGCCTTGCTTATAATATCACAGAAATGTAGGCGGATGAGGTACTTGAATCCTGGCTCTGCTTCCATTTGCCAAGTTATGTTGAATATTGCTTGTGTGGTATTTGTTGAGGCTGTCTGCTGTGCTGTCGAGTAGATGTTTGCTGGAGCAATGAGTGGTGTGACAGTCTTGTCATCAGGGTACTTGATGGTTCTTGGAGGAACCCAAGCCGCTTTTGCTGCTGCCTCAAGCTTCAAAAAAGGTGCATCTGGTAACCAGGTCCTGCCCAGTGTGTCATTGAAGGATGTCACGAGTGGACCTCCCATGTTCAGCCGGTAGACTACCTGCAATGCGTTGTTGGATATGTCAAATTGTTCCTGGGAAGGCAGGCTGTTGGTGGTATTTGGAATTAGGCTGGGTGGTGCTGAGACAACCTCAATAGCATTGATGAATGCTATTGAGTCCTTTGGAGTGAAAATGATTTTCAAGTTATCTCCCTGAGTTGGGACAATATACTCCCTAAGGACAGGTTTAGGGGGACTGGCAATGAAGGAGAAATCATGGAGAAGAACCATATTGTCAGTGAACACAGAGAATGTTGCTGTGGTGAGGTTGTATTGTTTGTCAGGGATAGGTAAGAAGTAGAGACGGATCCAATGGCGACCAGGCTGCGAAACAAAGAAGCTATAAGTTGAGACATCAGAGAAAACTCTTGCAGACAGGTAGAGTGGGGATATTGGTGATGCGGTAGTCGGGGAACTGTTAGCGCTGATCTTGATGTCCACTGGGGTGGACAGAAAAGACGCCGAGTCTGGATCAGAGCGGAATGTCCTGCCATCATCAAGCTGCACAGAACCAGATGCCCCGCAGCTAATGAGGTAGTTGTCTTGAGGTACAAAAGAATCCTTCTTTGATGAAATTGCATTGGTGCTGGTTATACTGGTGATGGCAAGGATGGAGAGGATGATGGACATTGCTACTCTCTTCCACTCAGGTATGCTTCTATTGCTTCTGGCCATCTTTTTTGATGTTGGCATCAGAAGCATCAGCATGCTGCAAAAACTTATTGGTGGCTTCTCATGGGGGAGGAAAGTGGTCTCTGTATTGAGGAGAGGGAGAGGATTCAGGGATGAATGGGGTCTTTGCCTGGCTTTTGGAGGGGACAATGGATTGATTGATAACTGGGATATATGGTATTGGTTGAGTGCACGTCCAGATGAGATCAGGTTGTGACCTAAATATCATGTCAAATTAGTAACTGACCATTATTATCAATATTGTTTTTGGAGCTCCTATACTGATGACATCTGATGTCTAAATTTGCTTTGAAAAGGGACCCTACAGGCCAATAACTGCAAAGTATACAATAGTCAGGCTAGAATAATTCAAGCAGAGCTGTCTAGGTGTTACACGTTATTTTTCTTAAAAAAAAGAATTGCCGCATCATGTTGTTTTATTCAAGTAGGTTGAGATTTGGAATCTGAGAGTGCTTTTCTTGCCATGGTTGTTAGGATATTAACGGAAGGACTAATCAATCTAATTACCAGTTGGTTCTTGGCTGTTATCCCCAGCTAATGGCTTAAGTAATTGCGACTCTAATCATGCTTTGAAAACGAGGTTAGTTTGTCAAACACAATTGTGAGGAATGTCCATTATCATCATAGAATCTAGTGTTCCGTTATTTCTGTAATTGACATGGCTAACCCAACATAACTATCTTGGTTATTATGTTTTTATTTCTTTTTCGCTTCCATGGATTTGGTTTTATCTCAGAAACTTTTTAGTCTGTCTGTTCAGGAATCACAAACTTAAGCTTCCTGTGCAACATCTTGAACAATATCATCTTTCATTTTGTTCCTCGTCATGCAGACATATTATTCCAGAATCATGCAACCCAAGTCATTGGACATCCATCTGTGCAAGATGTAATTTTTTTAGTCTATCAAAGAGTGTTTGGCATTTTGATTTTCTTTATGGGTGCTGAACTAGACGGGGGCACCTTGTGACCTTGGTCCAAAATAATCGATTTCGTATCGGGCAGCTGCAGCTGTAGATAATGTAAGTGGCTCTCCATCTCTGCTCACATATCTTTGTTTGACCAGATGATTAGTGGGAGTGGGACACCAATAACTCTAGCTGCTACAATCCAATTATTATTACTTCTTTGAAAAGGAATATTAACCATTCGATTGTTTGGTCAAAGCCATCCTTAGATAATTTGTCATCATGTTTTAAAGGAAGAAAATGGAAGTGTGATCTAGGATCCAGAACATGGGGTGCACGTCTATAGTTTATCGTATCTGCCCATGGCTCAACACTGGATTTGGCAGGCTCATTTTAGGCCCATTGTCTCTTTAGGGCCTTCGAGTTCCTGGACCACAAAGCAAAGCCCAGTTGGAGTTGTGCTAGGGAATTTCTCTTTGGTGTTTGGGTTTCTTTCAGACTTTCACAAAAGCAAGCGTGGTTTACCGTTACTGTGTCTCTAAGCTCTTCTCTAAGTTAGAAATTGCTGTGGGCTGTGCGAGTTTTTCACCATATCTCAAACTCCATTTCTCAAAATTTTGAGTTATATTTTCTATGCTTTTGTAAACCTTATGGTATTGTGACACTCTGCCTTCTTTTTAAGTTTCCTTCTCCTAGGATGGACATGAATCGATCCATGGGTCCACTTAGTACAACTTAATTAAATTCTCAAATTGTTTAGCACTCTAGCTCTAACTAAAAAGTTAGTTAACTAAGTTGAACTGGAGTGTTCCATGCCCGCACTCTAGCTCTAACTAAAAAGTTAGTTAACTAAGTTGAACTGGAGTGTTCCATGCCCATCCTTACCTGTTCCTATCCGATCATAGGCCAACCTTTAGCTCTTGTTCTGCTTTGGTAATGAACTGAACAGTGATACTATCTTTATACGCAGTGAAATGTGAATTTGTGAACTGGACTGCAGAGTACATCCTCTTTCTGTACTTGTCTATTTCAGTAAAAAAATAAAGCTGGGTTAACTTTTGATTGTAATTTAAATAGTGGGAAGAGACTAGCATCTGTTATTTATTCTTTGCCCAATTCTAAGCCAGTTAGGCAAGAGGGAACCCGTGATCTGTTGGGCCATACATCCGCAAAAGGAGACAAGTTCGGCTTGAGAAAATCAAATGAAGGTAGGCCACCTTATGCGACCTGACCACAGGCACGGACAATTCCCTAGTCTTGTTATTTTGATTGTGATGTCAACGTTCGTGTACTTTATCCGTGCGACCTCGCTCTCATTTCCACAAGCACTCTTCACGAGCTGCTATGTTATGTAGGTGTCCTGAAACAGACGCCTACCAATTGTCCTTTCGTTTTTTGTTCTCTCATGACTCATAGCATATAATTCTCATACCATATGTCTGGGTTGTGATGTACTCGATGTCTTTTATGTCGCAGCCAACCCAAACCGTTCATGTCCTAACAAATGATGACTAAGAGGTATGAACAGATTATGATTGATTACAGGATTATTCAGGACTTCAAATATATATCTTTTGTTGTTTGTGTCGTAAGAAACAAAATCTGATTTTGTACCATATATGTTTTTCGCCAACTGATCAGTGGGCCCTTTGACTGTTATGACGTTAACAGCTCAGCTTGCAGAAGCATCTTGCAGTACTAAAGGATGCTGCAAAGCACTATTTTGCCTTCTATACTGAACAGGCCTTTGGAGTTAAAAAAGCACGTAAATCACCTACCTGGATATGCTAGTCAGAATGCGAAGGTATCCGGCTGCATGTAAATCTCAACTGGTGCTCTTCGATCGCTTGAAATACTCTTGCATCACATAAAGCAGGCTCACGTTAGGACATGAAGTTATCCTCTGAAAGTTTGTCAAGTTTGTATTTTTGCGTTTTTTTCCAGGCCCTGATGCATTGCATTTTCCTCAAGGTTACGGAATAAGGACCCGTTGAATTTGGATTTCGCCGCCTCAGTTAGGCAGTGGGAGCTACGGAGCAATGACCCGAAAGACTCGTGCCCTGATCTGACCAAGATTTGACTCAGCACTCATCTTGGTATGCATGTTTTCCCATCACCCGTCAGTCTTGGTATGCATGTTTTCCCATCACCCGCCAGTTTGCATTTCTTCGCATGCTGCAGTGATCCTTTTCGTTTGGTACTGGCTGGTCTGACGGATCACGGACGGTCTCCGACTTCTTCGTTCCAACCATCCATTTGATTCTTGGCTTCTTGCACCGTTTCTTAATGTAGTTAGCACTAGATGCCTACACAGAATAGAAGGTCCTGAACCGTTCATCCTACACTAGAAAGTAGGTGTAGATGCCTCCTGTTCCTTTACCCCTTTTCTAGTTGTCATGTCGAGCTCTTGGGGTGTGTTTAGTTAAAAAAAAAGTTTTGGAAAGTTTGGTGAAAATGTGACATCCGGCACTGTAGTGCACTGTAGCATTTTTCGTTTTTTTAAACATTGTCCTACCATGACCTCACTAGGCTCAAAAGATTCGTCTCATCGTATACATCAAAACCATGTAATTAGTTTTTTTATTTATTCATGTTTAGTGTTTAATGTATGAGGAGAGAGATTTGATGTGATAGGTGAATAGTGAAGTTTGGAGAGAGAAGTTTGATGATTTGATGGGAAACTAAACACAGCCGGCTCCCTAAACCCTCTTTTTATTAGAAAAACACGTTTTTCTCGTAGATATGCACTGATTATACCATACACCGTCACGTACGATTATATGAAGAGACGCGAGACAAGTCGATGCACGCGAGGTTGGAACTTGGACGTACGTACGCAGGTACAGGACACACGACAAGCCAAGCCACGCCTTCTTCTAGGGCTTCTCGGGCTCGGCATGTCGGATTTGACCCCACAGTATCCGAGGCCCCAATAAACAAACCCGCCAGGTCTCTCTAGTGTGATATATACACGCCGTGAAAAAAGAAGCCCATGTAGCAGTTCGAGCCCATCTGGGGTTCGGCCCGCCCGAGATGAAAAAGATAAGAAGAGAGGGGGAGAGCGAAATGCCAGTAGGAAGAAAGGAAACGACAAGTCCTACGCAAACATGTCCCTCGTGTGGGCCCGCAGCGCATCGCGGTCGTTGGTCTGTCGCGTAGGCGGCGATGCGGGGACAAGGCTAGGGTTAAACGACCGACCACAGCCCAGACATATCTGTGCTGCACCTAATCGCCTCGTCTACGCACAGGCAGCAGCACAAACTTGTGAATAAAGCCACGATGGCCAAGATAAACTAGGTTTGCCTAGATAGAGCTGGTAGTTTTATGCAGTGTTTCACAAAAATGTCATACCTCCCTACCTCAAGATTGCGCGGCAATTTTTGCTGCCGGGTAAAAAAAAAGTTACAATGATATATCTTTTTTGTTGCGATGCAGTCTGCAATTGAGTTTGATCAGAAGCACAATGTCAACTTTATTCGTATATATGCCTTGGGCCAAATTCTGTCCGCCCTGGTTTCAGGTTTTGTAGCCTTTATTTCCATGGGTAATTATCTGCTAAGGGCGCGTCATGGTACTGCTTGTATATTTAATCTCGTATTGGTGTGATGTATAATTGCACCCATATATATTGTTGCTTGGATCTAGAGAAGTCTTACATTTTGCTGTTTTTAGCCAAACAAAAACCGAAAGCCAGGACCATCCCAACTTTTGATTTCTTTCACGTCGCTTTACCCACATGTCGTCAGAAGAGAATAGTCCGTGAGTTGAGATACTAGTAGTACATACATTATACCTAATTTAATTCTTGGAGATTTTATAACTATTCAAATCATGGTGTTTTCTAAAAAAAATTCATGGCTTGGCACGTGCAACTGACAATCTGGTCCCATATCAGAGGCTTCCTTTACTCCAACCTCTTGTGCTGCTCTCTTGTACACAGTGGTCAATACTCAATAGATTGGAGTTGCCTATAGATAGAAAACGAGCAAGCACAGACGAGACGACGCATGGTCCCCTTCATCTGACCTGAGCTCTCCCCGTCTCTCTCCAATCTTGCGCAGCTCAGCTCGCCCAAAACCCCTCAAAAGTGGAGGAGTGTTCAAGTGTGTATGAATCTGAACACAGAGAGACAGAGCTCACAGACACAGAGCCGCGGCAGAAGGCTACAAGGCGCGAAACTTCTTTGACCGAAACAGAGCGCCCCCGACTGGTACCAATCTTCTCTCCCCTTTCTTGCATCCAAGATCGCCATCCATCTTGTTGCCGCATCCCATATCCTTGTTTGTGACTCGTCATCTCCCCTGCAGTGCCACCGGTGATCATGGTGAAGGAAGAGGAGATCATCACCGAGGCGGGAGGGCGAGGGTACATGGACTTGCTTGGTCTTGGCGAAGAGGACTACTTGGTGTGCCTATCCCCTTCCTCCTACTTCTCCTCCGGCGGCGGCGTCTCCACCACGACCACCAGTGCTGCTCCCGCCGCTGCGTCGTCTCCCACCTGCACCTCCTACCTGTCTCCGGCTTATCACCACATGCTGAGCTTCGCCGGCCAAGAGATTGGCGGTGACGGCGTCTTTGGCCTCCAGTACTACGGCGGTGATCAGGCGATTCCGGTGGCTGTTCCGCAGAAGTCCAGCCCAACCACCGAGTGCTCCTCCTCCATCTCCTCCATGTCGTCGTCGCCGCCTGCGACAACAATCTCTACCATCTCCAGCTCAAAGCCACAGGCTTTCAAGGTGCGTTTTCAGTCTCGAGGCAATTGTTGTGTTGTTACTGCAAGCCTGATCGTTTCTTTACTTCTGACGAAAAAGCCTGATGGTTTCTTGCATTGTCAAAGACTCAAAGTGATGGTTTTGGGTGGTCTTTGAACGCTTCATGAATGATTCTCGCTGCAAGTTCTGTAACTGTAGTAGTACCCCCTAAAGTTTCCTGCTTGGTAATTGTTGGTTGGGTTTGGTTTGGTTCTAGTGCAGAAGAAGGGATCAAGAAGCAGTGATCAAAGAAAGGCTGCCCCTCCTGCTGCTGTTTCTACTACAGCTACGAACAAGAGGCCCAGGGTTAGTTCATCTTTCTCCTGCTTTAGTGACAGTAGTGGTTAATCAACCACGGGCCAATCTGGCACATTGATTAGCAAACCAAAATTAGTGAGCTGTTCTTCCTCGGTTCAGAAAATTAGTGAGCTATTCATGTTCTTGTTCTGCTATTCGTTTCAGAAAATTAGTTGGTCCAGTCAATTAAAAAACTTAACTTATGTTAGGTGAGGAAGGGGAAGCTCGGGGAGAGGATCATAGCTCTGCAGCAGCTGGTTTCTCCATTCGGAAAGGTTAGCAAGAAAGAAAATGTAAAGGCAAAAGCCTCAGGCTTTTGGCGATACGCTCTTTACTCGCTCTCTGTACTTTGCCTTTCCGCGCTTCCCTGCTAGCGCAAGGCGTAACAACTGAATTAACTGCGCGCCGTAGCAAGCTGCCAAGCTGTTTACTTTACCCTCCTTTTTATTTATCCTGCTGTAAATAAAAACTGGAACGCCAGCAAAAGCAAAGCAGGCTGCTCTGCGCAAACACAGGTCGCCAGCGTACCTGGCATATCTACTCTGAGCCAAAGGAACTGGTCAAAGAGCGAGCCATACACCAATGCGTAGATGCATCAGATCCGTACACCTCCCTGTTTGCATGGTCGTAGCAGCAGTAACAGCTTGCAGTTAATTACGCCAGCCGATTAACCCCAGCTGCCGCCTCTTTTTTGACCTTTGACTGACGTGTTGATGTTAAACTGCATGGACCCGGGTGCCCTGCCAGTCTGATACGGCTTCCGTTCTGCACGAGGCGCTGGGATACATACGCTTCCTTCACGACCAGGTTCAGGTGCGATCCTGTTTCCTACACATGTCCCGTTGTTCTTGATGGTAGATACAAACAAGCCCGGTACACAATGCTTGCTTCGTACAGTGTTCCTGTCTTCCTGACCTGCCATGGCCTATACTACATCCCAGTATCCTATCCCAGTAGCAGTATCTGTATCTTTTGCGTGTACGTGCCTGCTGGTCTGTACATGGCTGGTACACGCACTGCTGGGGACTTACTGGCTCCGGTCGCTTTTCGTGTCAGGTCCTGAGCACGCCGTACATGCAGCGCCTGCCGGCCTCGGCGCACGCCACGGTAAGCAAAGCACAGGAACCGGGCCGGACGCCAACCCAAACTTCATTAGCGTTTCTTCCGCTCATTCAAGGAGCCTGATTACCTCCAGTAATCATGGACTTTCAATAACAGCTGTTTGCATTGTTGACAGGCGGTGCAGGAGAGCGCGGCCGGGACGGTGGTGGAGCCGCCGCGGCCGGGCGACCTGAGGAGCCGGGGGCTGTGCCTGGTGCCC